>QVOA01008652.1:0-63805 GCA_014825685.1 Pseudomyrmex cubaensis | reverse complement strand
TTTTAACGATGTTCGAAATATTTCGAACATCGTTAAAATAAATATTATTTGAGTTTTTTTATATCTTTGCAATAAAAATTCGCTTCTCGTAATGCTTTGAGATTTGACAATATTATATATATATATTTAAGTAGAAAAAAGTAGTGGAAAGCGATAAAATGTAAATTATCTGAACAACCGTGCCATATAACCCTCCAGATCGAGAGCGCAGATGGGATTGAAAAATCGTGGAACGAGATCGCCGTGAATGCTGCGATCCATCGACTCTAATTCCAGGATCGTAAAAAAAAAAAAAATTCTCGTGATCCTGTAACAACTTAGCGCAGATACTTCATGCGGACATGTGACAGAATCCAGGAAGTTCCCGAGCCCTATCGGACAATTCAAGGCTCGTAAAATGCAAGCGATACCGTGCGGGAGGGTCGTCCTGAGAAAATTCAACCGGTGGCGAATACTCACTCGGAGAGTATTGTATCCGCGAAGGGGAACGGTTATGTCGTTCGATAACATCGCGAGATATTTCCATACGGCTCGTTTTCGCGGCCCAATGTCGTTCTCACGATACGAGATTATTATGTTGCGAGTAATTTCACCACGGTTTGATACTGGGATTGGAATTATTATCTATCGGTGCACACACACACACACACACACACACACACACACACACTCTCTCTCTCTCTCTCTCTCTCTCTCTCTGTAGAATTCAGAAGACCGTAATACCGGAAATATTAAAGCAGAGACTGCATTAGTGCGCCAAATCCCGAAGTATACTTTGTCGTGAGCATTTCAATGTTACGTACAGCTTGCAGTTTCCCGTCAGACGAGAAGCATTTTATCAGAATATTATTACTGTATATATTGCAGTGCATATTTTGCTGTTTATTGCATTACTATTGCTTATTTCAATATTTTTTTTTTAGTATTGTCACCTATATTTACTGTCTATATTCTAATAAATAAGAATAAAAGTATAAGTGATAAACTTAATAATGCAAAATAATAAGCTTCGATATATACCATATATTTTAACGACCGCAATTGAGATTCGAGGACACACATGGGTGGGGCGAGAACCGGGTCCGCAGAGTCGGCAGGCAGCGCCATCGCGCCCCAAGAAGTTCGTAGGTAACCCACTGCAGTACCCCCTACGTCTCCGCCCGAGCGAGGGAATGTCTGCTAATCCTTTACAGGGAATTCAAGTGATAAATTCCGTAAATCCCTGTTCAAGCACACCCTTGCACCGACCCATCTACCCCTTGCCATTACCGAAGGAGGTTCCTCGCCCTCCCCGTACCCCCGTCGTTCCTATTCTCCAACGGTACCAGCACTACCCTCTCTCACCCTCTCGACGGTCCTCGTCGCTCCATCTACCCCACCCTCATCCACCTGGAATCTAGATTCACCTCTCCCAGACTCGGCTCACCCTCCGCCGCGACTTCAGGAAAAAGTAGAAAACTGCGATTACAAAGACTTTCCTGACACACCTCTCCCCCTTCGTCGCGCCGCTTTGCTTCCTCCTTATCCCATCGCAGTTCCTTACTCCTTTCCGTCGTTTCGTCTTTTTCTCACCATCTAACCTTCCAGCCGTTCTTTTTTCTTTTTTTTTTTTTTTTTTTTTTTTTTTTGTGTTCTTTTTCTCTATTTCTCATTCCTTGGTGCAAGTCCTCCCACGGTCCTTTCCATCCGCAGTTTCTCGCTCCTCGTCCGCGCATCGCGCGCTCCTTCTCGGATTAAAACTTTAACACTTTGTTACCCTTTTTCGCGTAAGAGGGTGAGAAAGAAAGGAACCGGGACGGGAAAGAAGGAAGACGGAGACCAGCAAGGTGCGGAGCAGCCCGCCGAGGACGGGAACGAGAAAGAGGCAGGCTCGCCATCGTAATCCGGGGCTTCCGCTACGTTGGACAAATTTCAGTCTCCGGGCGAATTTCGCTTTTGATAAAATGGTCCATTTTACATTTCGCGTTGTCCAAAGTGGGGTAACGTCTCCCGCGATAACGAACATGTAAGCAGGAGCGTTCGAGCGGAAAAACAAGTGGCTCTTTCTTGCTGGTATATTATTAGAAAAAAAATCGGTATATTATTAGAAAAGATGCAATTAAAAACTTTTTTACTGCGAAACAAACTCTCACACGTTTACTCTGAAAAGTTCCGTGTTTTCTGCGCAATTATTGAATTATCAACAAAGTTCGACGATGAAATCGTCGCTAAGTTTAGCGTAAAATGTGACTATGGCATCATCACATCCGTGTGAAATGACAAAGACATTAACGAACATCAATAACACGAGTTGATACATCAACTGAATCAACTCCGCTAGCTATAAACTAATTGCATACTTTCGGCATGCGCCTATCAATTATCTCCTCCGCGATATTAAACGCAAATAACGAAATTACAGAATTAAATTCCGATTAGACAACACGCGAAATTTAAATCAGCATAACGAAAGTCATCCATTTTTCTTGACAATTTAATCTCGCGCGAGCATCTTTGATGTGGATCTAGAACGGCGTGCTCGTGGCTGACCTAAAACGGCCGTCACCACTTGCGCTCCTCCGTCTAGATCTTCATATAATACATTGCATATAATGCACGTTCTCGAAAAACGTCGAGACAAAGTTCTGAAAGTTTATTTGATATCTCTCAAGATGACGCGTTTATACAAACCAATAAAAAGCATTGATTCAATGACGTAAATAATTGTTTTGCTCGAGAAAGCGAAGATAAAGAGTGAGAGAGAGAGAGAGAGAGAGAGAGAGAGAGAAAGAGAAAGAGAGAGCAAGCGCGCGAAGGGGAGCACGAGAAGAGGAGAAAGACTAAAGGATCAGCCGGCAGACAGCGTTCCTTTGAGCATTAGCGATTGATTGCGAAATTACAGCAGCAGAGTGATATTTCTATGAGATTAGATCTCTCTCTCCCACTTTCTCGGCATCCTTTATCCGTTCCTCCGTCGCCTTCATCGACTCTCGCACACCCTTTTTCGTTTCCGGATCTCTGATTCCGAGAACGGATAAATGGCCGCCTTTGTGAAGGCAGCCAATGCGATTCTATAAAACGCAACTTAACAACTCCCGGTACTACACTTAAATTTAAGATCGCGAGGATTTAAGAAAGGCACTTAAATGTGTAGCCTAAGGAGAGAAGAGACCGGGAACGAAAACCGATCTCCCTTTCCCTCCCGGTTAGGGTCAAGAAGCGTTTACGCGCGCCACGTCGAGAAGATGCAATTACTTCGCGAACACGCGGCGCAATATCGCTGCCGACTTAATCGTATCTCTCGTCGGATATATTAGCCGGCTATCTAATAAAGAAGCGTTCTGTCTTGAAAAAAAAAAAAAAAAAGAAAAATATAAAGATACAACAGCTACGACTAATTAAGAAAATCACGGTTCGAGAAAAATAACTCCGGGAGAATAAATAATAAACGATTTACTTAAACGTACGCGAGACATAACACGCAAAAAATGTGCTTTTTAATTAAACGAAAATATTTCCTATTAAACGCGTCATAAAATCGGTCACTGCGAGAACGATCAACGTTACATACGTTAAATTAAATTAAACTTCCTCGAGGGCTACGTGGATTCCTACTTTAATATCGATGCGGAGGGTTCCCTCGAGAACGGTGATCGAGATCATTTACCATGGTAATATTACCAGCAATATCGCCGCAGGAATATTAGTTCGCCGGCGATTTATTATCGGGCGCATAGAAAGAGCGATATTGAAAAGGATGTTCCGCGCGAGCTCGGGAAACCCATTTCCTTTGGCGACTGGCGGAAAGGATTGTTTGTAAACGCGCGCCGCTCCTTTAACTCTACACGGAAAATTGTATTGACACAATCTTCCGTTTTTAAACTACGTAAGAATTTTATCGATCGCGTGTTTCTTCCGTTATCTTTGTTGCGCGCAAACAATGTTAGCAACGCAACATGCGCAGTCAAAACAAAAACAGAGAGAAAGATCGACGTCACTTTGACTCGGTTAGTTAAAATGCCGTCACGCCGGTCTTTTTCTTGCTCTTCGCATTCTAGGTCCTCAGCCCTGTTATCCACGATCGGCGACGAGAGCGAAAGACAATCGCAGAGGAGAACAAAATGGCCGAGACGAGCGAGACACGCGTGCGCGGGTAGACACGTGTAGACACTTCAACGTGGTTGTAGTATGCGACATGAGGACTCTGAAGTGTTCTCGAACTTTAAAAATCTCTCTCAGAGACAATTCTAGCGGAAGCAAACGAGGTGGCGGAGGTAGTGCTAGGTCGTAGGGGTAAATCTCCGAACACGTAGCTGTGTTCTCGGAGGGGTTGCAGAAGAAGCAGCGTCGCGCTCTCTTTCGGTTCGCATAGCACGAAAGAGAACGCGAAGTTGGTTGGTTCAAGTCTCGCACCACCACCACCTTTCTCTTTTCCACTCTTCTTAATAAATTCTCGAAACGGAGGTAAACTAATTACGCGAACGCGCGGCGAATTTAAAACGAAATCACTTATCCACCTCGGTGCGAGTTCAGTCAAGGTGATTTCTCACAACGAGTTTTTCTCTACAAGTTAGTGTTAGAATCATACCGAGAAACTTACTTGAAGATATAAAATTGCAAAAATATATGAAAATGAATAAATAAAGAAATTTTTTTTAATTACGAGCGGCAATATTTTCACTATCGCCCGGAGTGGAATATCCACTCGCTTGAAGTTAGATTTTGCTACAAACGAGCGGGGAAGAAATTCAGAACGTACGTATCCAAAAAAAATTAAAAAACTTGAAAGTAAAGTCGATATGTAATATCGTTAAATAAAAGGAATCGCTATTGTTCGATCGGAGCGTCGCTCGCCGACGATCAAGCGGGCGCGATGAAGACGTTAACCGAATAAGTTTCGCGTGAGCGAGGAGGAGAGAAGAATCGACGGCATAGAAGAAAAAGTTGAGGCAACTCCGGATACAAAAGTTTCGACGGGGAAGACAAAGTAGAAGAAACAAAGGAATGCTGCTCCGCGCTTCCTTTCCGTAGTTCTGCGCAGAATTGGAAGCAACTATCCAATTTCCGAGAAAACGGCAGTGAGAAAAAGAAACGCGATGGAAGAAGGAGAAGAAGAGGATTGAGGGAGAAAAAAAAAGAAAAGAGGAAAAAAAAGCAGGAAACAGAGAAGGGAAGGAAAGGAAGTTAAGGAGGACAGAAGCGGAAGAAGAATCGGAAGGTGGGATACGGCTTAGCGATCCAGCGACCTGGAAACTCCCAAGCTTTTCCCAAGTCGGAACCTTTGAAAGATTTGATAAACGCTGACGTCACCTCTTGCGATCATCCCGCGAAATTCGTACGTGAATTGTGCGAACGTACAAACGTCAATGCGATGTGGAATGTGTCACACGCGGGATTCTGCATTCCGGTCGCAGAGACGTTATCTCGCACATTAATTTACATATTGTTTCCAACACAGAAATTGGATCTTTCGATTTTGCATTACAAGGCTACACGCCGCGAATATTTGTTCAAAACATGTACACAACACGGTTCAGAGAATCGGTTTCGTCCGCATGCACGTATATTCGCGTTCCCAAAACCATCGCGATTCTCTTGTTGGAATACCTCGAGCTCGCCAGACTGCGCCGAGCGAGCTTTGTCAGCTCGGTCGGCGTCTGAGATGAACGCGGCATTAATACATATCCCCGGTATCCCGTCCCGCTCCCTTCGCCGTCTTCGGTCGAACAAGCAACCTCGCGCATCCTCGACCTCGGGTGCTACACACTCCCCTCTCGTCCGAAATTGCCCCCACACCACAGGCGTACGTGGCCCCGGCCACCGTTAATATCGGATTCTTTGGTGCAATTTACGAGAAAACGCCGCGAATTCAGGCGAGGTCGTTTAATCTGAAGCCAAATCCTTGCACGAAAGCCGTGTCGTGGCTCGTACGTTTCGCGGAATGTTTTCTAACCCCGTGAATCCTTTCAAGGATCAACGTGCCGAGCCGGGAGTGCATTCGCTGGAAGGAAATTAGGAAACCGGATGCGAGCATATAATAAAATACCGACCTGTTTTGTTTTAAATGAGAGCGTAATGAGACCGTTAATTATCGTTTCGGGCAACGACTCGTTTCGGAAAGAGTATTACGAATTAATAAAAAAGCGCGTATTGTATTAAAAAAAACCGATATCGCGGAAAGTAGTTACGTCAAGTTGTAGTCGTACGTAACGCGCGCACACTGGCAACGCAGCACACTCGAAGAACACCGAACGGGAAAAAAACTCCCGCGACACAGAAAAAATATGATTCTAGAAACTCGTTGTTCGGTCTAACTACTGTGCGGCGACAGTAAAAATAGCTGCTTTACGTTGTTGCGAATTAACGACGCATAATAAATTGAAAAAACTTCTAAAACTTTTTTACGCCTGATATTTCTCGAAAAAAAAAAAAAAAAAAAAAAACGTGAAAATCCTTCCATCATTAGAAAATTACTGTTACACCAAAGAGAACTCCTGCTGCGGCGATATTTTACACCTATGTGGGAACAGACGGCTTAGAGGACGATAAAAAGTTTTTCTGAAAGAGCTTGACGCTTTTTATGGTTTCGTCGGCGATATATCTTCGAGAAATATAATGTTGTAACTCGATCGAATCTGGAAAGAAGTCGCGGACTATCTCTCTCTTCTTACGGTTCTTCCTAATTAATGGCTGCAAAGGGAGTAGCACGTAAAAAAAAAAAAAAGAAAGAATTCCAACGGGTGGCAAACGGTTGAATGCGTAATTTTTAGCGGAAAACGCCAGGCATTATTTCCCGGAAGGGGAGAATCGGGGAAAAGACTCGAAGGGATAGAGGGAGAAGGCGAGGCAGACAACGAGAGAGATCGAGGAGGTGCGGGAATACTCCGGGGTTAGTTCCAAGCGATTTGGCTCTCATGCGATTTAACACGAGGACTATTATAACTCGATATAGATATAACGCGGGACTGCATCTCGTTCGCGCGCGTACATAATCGCCCGCGCGAATATATGTGTGTGTGTGTGTGTGCGCGCGCGCGCTCACGCTCGCGGCTAACATTATCGGCGGCGCGGCACGTCTCTGCGGTGCCGTCGCATTATTATGTGTCGCGACTATATGACTGTAGTTAGCGCGCCATTATAGTTTAAGCTCCAGAGAATACGAGCGAGTGTGCTGAGGAAAAGCTCAGCTGGACCGAGCTTGGACCGATGTGTGTTTCCATAAGGATGCGTCGAGAGTATCAAATAGGTGTTCTATCCTCTATTCTCCGCGCTGTCATTTTGGTTAACGCGGAAAATTTGCGAGAAAAACATACGCCGCGAAATACGACCTGAAGCCAACTCGTTTCCGGACTCATTTGCGAAAAACACGAGAGCTTTTAGCAATATATTCATGTGATGCGAAAACTAAACCGACGCGAGGAAAATTAACAGAATATTTCAAATCCTACATGCGACACGATGTTCCACTGTGCCGTAAGCTTTCTTTTTTCGCTTTCGTGTAGAGCGTAGAGTTCGATGACTGCGATCAGACGGAAAGCGCACTCGTTCAATTTAGTACAGTTTTACGTTTGCACAACTTTATATATGTGTGGAACTTTATTTTTGTCTAAAATTCAACACCGATTGAACTGAACTCGGAGAACGGATATTCCGCGCTAGATCCTTAACGCGCGGATATCGTGCGCGGAAATGAGGTTCGTCGGGATCGTCTTTGAAAAACTCTTTTGAACTCGCTTTTCGCTTATAGCTTTCCGCATCGTCTGCGACGAGCCTCGTATTGCCTGCCTCTCGCGCCGCTATTGTGCCGTAATAATTATTTAATGGCGGCAAAGTAGGCAAATGAAATTAACAAACTATTGGAAGTAATTAGATTCTCGCCGGAGCAAATTAAATGGCTTGCGCTCGATGAGCTATTTAAATGATTATCCCTTCCTCCCCTTCCCTTCGCCTTTATAGTTAGCGCCATTCCGAGCTCACCCCATTCCTACGACGTCATGCTTGCTACGGCAAAACCCAGTCTCGACGAGCATTCAGTAGTGCGAGAACCGAAGCTAATTATTCCGACAACTATTCCGAAGTTTATGGCAGTCGATCGAGGCATCTTCGAGCGCGGAGCGAAATATACGGCACACCCCTTTCGCTCTCTTTTTCTCTTTCTATCTTTCGAATTTCTTTGCCGTTTCTCACTATTTCTTTTTCTTCTTCCACTACTTTTCCGTCGCTGCTTCTTCGCGCGCGAGCGTGCCTAGGAATACCAATCAAAGCGCGGCACGAAAAGTCTTGCCAGAACTCGAAAGTCTGTGGAATGAATTTTTCCGCGTTTCATCTCTTCGAAGATGCGGAAAGAAGCGGCGAGCGAGAGAAGAAGTGGCGATGACAGTTTAAACGAAACGCGCGGACGAGATTGGCGGGAGAGAATATCAGAAACTCTCTCGATATAGTTAAATACATCCGCGAGCATAGAAATCGGTTTGTCTCAAATAAACAACTAATTGACTGGTATGAAAGCCTAAGATGAACCGGTCGGTAATTATATCCAGACGAACAGAGATTGCACGTTGATGCACAAAGCTGTCCCGGAATCAGTCGCCAGGCTAACAAAATTTTAATCACGAGCCGCCGCTGCACTCTCGTTGCGGCAAAGCTCTTCGGCAGGTACATACGTGACCGTCGTCCTAACGAAACAGAACAAAACAAACGGAATTGACCGCCGGAGCGGGGATCTCTTGCGCGGTTGTTCTGACTCGGCGTGTCACAATCAGAGTGCGGCTCCACGAGGGAAGATCAAAGCGGCTCACGGGCGGGCGTACGATGTGTACGTTGGCTAGATCAGCGTTACGGAGCGCGGCGTGTGTGACTAACATAATCAAGCCGTACGAGATATCAGAGCGAACTCGAATTAGTATTATAACTTCGTGGTTAACAGTCGTACGGTCTCATCGAGGAAAAATGCAAAGGGTAACGTTCAACAAACGTGATAGTCTCGCTGTGCAAAATTAACAATCGTGAATATAACGCTCTAATAAAATTACCTACAAAAAAAATGTAAACCAATGGAAATATTTTTTCTTCTATTGAAAAAGAAAAATTAAAACGTTTTTGATGAGTATCGCATTACATACGTACGTACGTGTATATTTTCGCAGTACAAATTCGTTACGCAATGCGCCGGTTACATCGTTATTTTGTAATGATGGACGTCACAAAGGATGACAATTTAAACCATCGATTTCGTGATTTACGTCAATCAGTTGTCGACACGCAGATGGTACCGCAGTATTTAACGCCCACGGACTCGGTTCCGATTCATGCGGTAGAATTTAGTATATGATTCGCGAGCGCGCGAGTGTTTGTATCTCTGCTGGCGAGCATAATGATTAGACTATCACGGTTGAATAACAACCTATTGCGAGCCGACACTAACAAAGGGATACCATAAGCGGCCGATTTTAATTGCCCTTCCACTGTAGCGCCCGCGTATTGACCGACGCTTTGACCGTATTTCCACTCTCTTCCAACGATAAAGCATTATTGATTGCAATCCGGTATCGCAGTATCGCTGTATAGCCGTAAAAAAATATTATAGCTCATAGAATACTCATCGCCGATGATGTAACGCTGATGCACTATTTATTACGCGATCGCTTTACGCCGCCATGCTCGCCGCAGAGCTGAGTGAAAATTTATTATGTTGTGGCGATAATCCCTTGCACACGTTTAACAGAGATACAATGGATTTAGTAATAATAGATACGTGCAAACGATATTAACAATGTAGCGATAAAGAGAATTAAGCCACATATTTTGAATAATTAATTAAACTAGATTAATTCAGATTGCGTGCGTGTAAAATTTTTAAAAAAATTTCAAATGCAAAGAATAAGTAAAAAAAAAAAAAGTATTTTATACATATATAATTCTTGTCACATTGCTAGGATTGTTATTTACTCAACGTTAATTAATTTGCGGCAAATTCGAGACTTTGCAATTGTTTCCTTGACGCGAGTGTTTTCGCGCAAGTGTTTGCAACCACGTTCGGCCAGTCGACTCTAATTCGAGAGCGCACAGAGACGTAGGCAGAGGTATGGAAAACGAGGGAAGTTTCGTCGACAACCCTGGGAGAATGTACCGTACAAAGCGGCAGACGCGAACGAGGGAGAGAGGAAAGGAAGGGAACGAAGAGAGAAAGGGTCGGCAGGCCGCACCAGGAGAGCAGGAAATTACGTCTCCGGACGTCCGTTCGTTCGGCTCCAGAGCGCCGCGGCACAGGTCTTGAGAGAGACCTGGCGGTTCCTTCAGAAGGCGAGCGCAAACCCGACGAAAGGCCGAACCGGGGCACGAGCAGGGCCGGAAGAAGCAAAAAAGAGAGAGAGAGAGAGGGTGAGAGAGAGTTATAAGAAAGGCCATGGACCGTTCATGACCGGGCGGCAAGACGGAAGAAAGAAGGACGCCGAGACGTGAAGGAGCACACCCGACATTCGTCTTTATCCAAGTGTACTTTGGGAATGCAACCGGTGTAACGAGCACGGACACGTATTCGCTGACGCTTTAAACTCGCATTCGAGCCGAGCAATCACGTACGAAACGCTATCCTTACCTCGCTGACCCGTATCGCGCAGCTCCGTATCGAGCGCGCCCGCGTTTGTAACGTTTATCTCGCTCAGCTCAAGCAGAAATCGCTGCTTCTTCACGAAGAGCAAACGATCCTTGATTGTACGGTGCGCTTCTCCCCTTCCACACACACACACATACACACAAGTACGTTCTACCTATTTCGGGCGTTAATACGTTCTGTGATTGCAGTGCCTAGTTGAAGACTCCGCGCGCGAAATCCCGTTCGCTCTTCGGTCTATATAATGACAGGCAAAGTAAACCTCATCGGTTTCGAGTGCTTCACTTAACCGCAAACTATCCTAGTCTGAATTAGTTTTCGAGTCACCCTCGAGCGTCTTTCCTGCGTTAGATCGTCGCCATAATTACCCCGGGCCGTTGAGGAAGAACGGAACGAGGCTACCGAGAGGCTAGGGTTGACATTTCTTGATGTGCTTCGGACGATTACCCTTATCGTTTGCTTACGAGAGAGCGCGCGTCCGGGATCACATATATAACGATATCGAATTCTCGCTAATTCCTCATACCGCGTAAGCTCGCCGGATTATAATGTGTCGGGTGGTAAATTGAACCGCCCCTTCTTGTACATTCGATCGACACGATATGTTCCAATCTATCGATCGGTCGTCGAAACGAGAATCTCCGGGTGACCTCATTTGATCATCGTTTCCCCGTTGTTTCCCAACTAACAGCAATAGAACGGAAACGTTTGTCTACACAGATACGTATGTTTTATGTACACAAAAACGGCCGTAATGGAAGCGCGGAATGCGAAGTGATTTATCAGAGAAATTTGTTCCGCAATATCTTGCTCTTCTCTCTTCTCTCTGTTACCAATTAAAACAATATGACTGGAAGCGAGGAGATTTACCGAGCAATCGAGTGTTCCAAAGGAAATTCCTTTATAAATGAAAATATAACGTAAGATGACAGAAGTTAGAACCTTCGTATCTTAATCAACAATTAAGATTGTAGTGTTATTTAATATTCGAGAAAACAGCAACTGGTTAATTTCTCTTCCGATTCTCACCGGGTTCTTGCTTGCTGATTAATTTTCTTGGCACCGAAAGATTTCAGAATCTTTACTTCATATATATACACACGTCTAATCTAATTCCATTTCACGGCACTATTGTAAGAGTTAAGAAAGTCTAGAGAAGCGATCTGCGAATCGTGATATCGTCCTTCTTTCGTTGGAAATTTTCCTGTTATTTCAGCGATAACATCGTCACAGAGCAAAAACGACTGCGAATCGCTTACTCTCTCACGCACACATATACACACATATACATACGCACACATACACACACACACACACATATGACTCGGCTGAAAAATTGAAAGTAGGTATGCACCTCGTAACCGTGATTGTAGAACTACGTATATGCATCCGGTGCCACCATTTTCACAGATCCGGAAACAGGCGCGAAACGTTGAAGAGAATCTCTCTCGTGCAAACAGGAGAAATCAGAAGAAGAGAAACACAGAAAGAAGCGAAAGAACGAGCAAAAAACTGGGGAAAAAAATTAGAAAAAAAGTACGGAAAATGTAGTCGCATAGAAATCATCAGAATTCATTAAAATCTGCATTTGTACACACAAAAGGAGCTAAGCTGAGTATAACAAAAAAATAGAAAAATAAAAATAAACTCGTCTAAAGAGGTACGCGCATATTCCTGAAAACATAAATATCTCGTAACTAAAATGTTTTATCTAGAATTTCTCGTGAGAGAGAGAGAGAGAAGGAAAACATTCCGAATAAAGTAGACAATTGCGAGCGCTGTTACGAAATAACGTTATTTCAGTCAAAGTCATGTAGTCTAGAGTTTGAACTAGATATCGCCTCTCTTCTCCCATCAGAATATCCGCTCGTCTCGTTCTCGTTACCTCCGTCTTTGCCTTGAAGTAATAACTAGAAGTGGGCAAATCTCGAAAGGCTCTCCGAGAGTACGCGTGGCTAAATTGAACGGGAAGGACGAGAGGTGAGAATCGAGGTAAAATTGACTCGCTACCTCTCGAGAATGACCGGGTCGATTAGACTTCGTCGAGACGATGGGAACGTCGACGACAATGATGGCTTCGGGAACATCTGCGGTTCGACGTTCTTTTATGATTCGTCGAACAAGAGAACAAAGAAAGCGGAAGGAAGAACGGGCCGATTGGACATGCCGTTGGAATATTTTTCCCACTCGTAACTTTTCGCGGAAAAAAGCCCCGTACCGGAAAACCGATTGTTCACGAGCGACGTTTAAGCTTAAATGCTTGTGCCTCAGAAAAAAATAGAACAGTATTTCTCTCTCTCTTTCTCTCTGTCAATTAGAGTTCCGATCGTATGATTGTGCGCAAATGTAAAGAACAAAAAAAAAAGACAAATTAAAAGCGTAATTGCAACGGTAGCGGTTAAATATATACTCGATATTAATGCGATATTCTCCCGATCACGCGAGATTCTCAAAATACAACCTGGACATGTAGTGATCCATTAGTTACAAGAAGCGAGATGTGCTTAATTGTTATCCGGTGCGAGATGTTTATTGGTGTCTCTCTTTCTCTCTCTCGCATCGCTGCAGCTTTCTCTGCAGCTCTCGCTGACGGTTAAATTCTAGAACGACGACGCATTCAGCGTCGCGGACAAAAGCGTCACATCTGAAAACGCGAAGCACTCACCTTGGGTTGCCACGAAGAGCAGCGTGGTGCAGAGCGTTGAAGCCATTGTTGTTGGTAAGGGTGATGTCTGCGGCGTGGTCCAACAACAGAGCCAACATGTCATCCCGTTTCTTAGAGATCGCGTCGTGAAGGGGCGTGTCACCTTCGGAATCCTGCAAGCAAGAAAATATTTTCTCGCCTGATATTTATATATATATATATATATATGTATAAATATATATAGATACGTGGTAGATTATTCCGTTGTTGTTTGTAATTAAAATGTGTACAGAAGAAACGTACAGAACTAAAATATGCGCTAAAATATTTCAAAATATTTCAACGACGAAATATTTTAGACTTACAATTTTAACTAGAATTTAATTAAATGATTACGCAAGACAATACGTAATTTTCTAAATGGTCTGGTTAATTCATTGTTTTCTTTCTCTTTTCATTTAATCGGTTTAATTTTTTTTATAACACCTGCAAATCGCTTTTGTAACTTAAAATAATTCAGACACACATGTATGTACATAGTGAGAAGATTCATACTCTATTCACCTAAATTCTACAGAAGTGGATCAATGCTTCGGTCAGTTTTGGCCCCGATAGTTACCATTCGGACGATACCTATGAGCTTCAGTTGACGATAAAACGTACGGAAACAGGGGCCATCCATTAATGCCGAACAACGTAGTACGAACTCGTCGGCCGCTAACAAACAAATAGATGAACGAACGAACGAACGCACGAACGAACGAACAAGCGAGTGTAGAAATAAACCCTACAACGATAGATCAGTGTAACGTGTGCAATTCACGAACGGTACAAGTATTTGCGCATCTAAACCGCGTGACAAAAATTTCGAGAAGTAGTTTCCATAAAGATTATTTAACAAACATCTAAAAAAAATTAGGTTTTTTCTTTCTCTCTCTTTTTCTCTCTAACATTTGTCATTTTTACTTTGAACATAAAAAAAGAATTACATCTGCTTGAATCTAACAAATCTCCTTTTAGAAAGAAAATCTCACATAACCCAATACACCGTTGATCATCCGACGTTCATCTACAACAATAATTCACTCAATGAAAAGGTGATATTGCTGAGATGCCGATTCGCGGTAAATCGAAAACGACGAAGCGTAAAATAGCATCAAGCGACAAGCTCATGACGACGCTCGCATTCCGGCGTAAAAAACTAGAAAGAGCGAAAAGCGCACGCTTTCGCGGCATCAGCCGCTGCCGGGCTGCGTAAATAATAGGGCATCAGGCACAGATACTTTATGGGATCAGTTGGAAAAATCCTTTGTATAACTCCAATAACCGTGGAGGATAAATCTGCCGGTACTGTCGAGAACCGCCGGCGCTATCTCGCGCTATAAATGCTGGCCATGTGTCACGCCACTAGGTGAGGGTGAAAGGAAGAAAGAGAGAGCAAGAGGCGCAGTAGAGAAGGGGAAGAGAGAGAGAGAGAGAGAGAGAGAGAGAGAGAGAGAGAGAGAGAAGAGAGTCAGAGATGGGACTGGAAACCGGAGGTAAAGCGAAGAAGGAAGCGAGAGCCTGAGGGAAAATACTGTCGTGGCGAATAGGACTAGTTCGGAGCAAAGATCGCGCGACAGTCACAGGACCCTCTGTCTTATTTACCTCTGATCGTGAAATCTCGACTATTATTCTCAGCCATTATCCTTAAAAGCAATTACGAAAAATCGCGCGACGCAATTATTGCACGTGCAATCAAGCAAACAATTCCACGGAAATTACAAATCTTCAAGAAAAGTACGAAATAAAAAAAAAAAGAGATTGCTAAAATACAGATAAAATTCATGTAAATGCGTTCGTCGACGCTGCATGTGGATAACAATTGCAATTCATTCCCGATAGCGTACTTGATTTTTTTTTCCTCCGACGCGTCTTGACCTCGAACAGAGATTTATACGAACGGAACGAGAAAATAGTAGGTCCCTGGATGCGGACTTTCAATTTGCGACGCTGACGCGCGCTTTTTCGCCAATGTGGCCCTTCTTCCATTCGACGTTCCGGCTGTTCCTTCTGGGAAAGGGTTTGCGTATATAACCTCCTCCTTTCTCTCTTTTCATCCTCCAGCCGTTCTCCTCCTTTATATCTTTCCGCCGCCCACTCGTTTAAGTCCAACAAATGACATTCGATTCATACGGCGCGCGAGCCGCAGGTAGCGTTCGAATAACTTGCGAAAACTTTAATTTCGACATTTCTCTCTGCCCGTCTTCTTCCTCCTCGCGTCGCGAACGCTTCGCCGTCACGATTCACCACTGCTGGCCGTCCCAGCCATCGCAATCCGCTTCGAGACGCTTGATCATTCTTAACGCCGACAAATTGCCAGAGACTTGTCAAATGTAAGAAGTACGAATGGTCGGTGCGCGAGTTTTACCACCGTTGGTCGCTTTGTCACACATCGTTGTAGTACGTTAAATTAAAGAATGCGTCCGTGACAATAAAAAGAAATCTCTCGTGTCCTTCGAAGAAGCTATAATGATTATCACGCTACTTAATAAATAAAGAACGATGAAAATACGGAAACGAAATGAACTCTTAAGCAAAAAAAAATGCGTCTCTCATAAATAAACTTCTTCTTCCTATCTAAAGTTTACTAAAGCATCCACATTAATAATTTAAACCTCCGGTCAGAAATCAGCAATATATAATATTATTGTTATCGCAGTAAGATAACTTGCAATATTTTATGTTTATTGCAATATCTTTGCTCTACTTCAATGCCATTATTTACAATGTATTTTACGGCAGTATTGCTATTTGTAAGATATTGCCTTCTGATGGAAAGCTGACCACAAGTTCAACTTGCTTGATGGTACGTAACTGTTCGACAAAGGCGGGCTCGGAATTTGGCTCGCACTATTGTGGATTCTGCTTAATATGGATACCCAACGTCGGCGCCGGTAGCTATCGGCGATGTTGTGTACAGATCAGGTGAACGAGCCGGCGAAATGAGAAAAGACAACAGCAACAACACAGCAACCTGGTCATGGAAGTGTGGATGACAATCAGCGCCGGTGTCGGAAGCGAGGGCGGGCGCGGCGAATCGACGACGGGGAGCGGGCAAGTCGAAGCGGGTTGATTGCATCGCAAATATTGACATCGCTAATTCTCTCCCGGCCCATCGTTTGGCTCGTCGAAGGCGACGAGCTACACTAATGAGAGCTTTAAGACATCAACAAGACGTAAAGCAAACTCGGATTTCAAGCGCGCGCGCGCGCGCCCCGCCGCGTCGCTCGAAATCGGAGGAGCAGTTATTCGACGTGACTGGCGAATGCACCGCGACGGGGACACGGCCTGCTATCTCCATTGTTACGAGGAAGCTAATGGTATTCCAAGTACCCTCGCTTCTTGTAACAAACGCGCATCATATTGGGTTAGGTCTCGTCGCGGTTACTTGGACAGATTGCATTCTACTCCCAGTGTCGCGTTCCGTATCGCTGGGTATATCATTTGAATACACCGCAATATTATTGAAAAACGTACTTGCACATACCTAACGCAATATCGCGATAATAATTAAATAATTCTTAAGCTCTCTTAGAAACATTTTTATTTATTTTTATTTTTTTCATAATCGCAGTTTATTCACAACTTTGCTAACGTCGACATTTTATTATTCTTTATTGCAAAACTGCAAAACGTAATCAGTCACAAATTGCAGAATTTATTTCTTTCAAAACCACCGCAAATATATTTGTAAAAAGTAAATTTAAATTATTATACACTTATTCTTCAATTTCTTTCTTATTTAAGTACTTTTTTTATCGCAACACGTAATCTTCGCGTAATTAATACACTTTGTGCGCGCAGATAGTATCATGAGACGGAAACATTTCACTCTTTCCGCATTTTTAATCAATGCCATTATTGATTAAATTCATTCCTGCGTCAGTGCGCTTGTTGTAAGCGTTTGAATGTGCTCGTTACTAACATGGAGAATTCGTCCGCTCTGTTTGACTATACGCTCGAGCGAGCTCTTAGAGACCGCATCCTCGTCAAATCTAACTAGGAATGATCGCAAAGGCGCAGCCCGCTGCGGGCTTAACTCCTATTTCACGATGGCAAACGATGGTGATTTTGCGAAGAAACGAGAAGGCACAGAGAAAAGAACTGCAGAGAAATAAAGAAAGATAGAAAGAGAGAAGAAAGACAGAAGAGAGACGTTCCTCTCGTCTTCGTCGTTCTTCCTCAACCTCCAATTTCTCCAGCGTAAAGAGAAGGCAGAGTGGGAAGAGCAAGGGGGTAGAATTCGAACCGCAACTGGGAGTCTGAGAAGATAATGCGAACCGTGAGAAAACGGAACGGGGCGCACTCAAAGTCCGCGCTTGATTGCAACCCACCTTTCCCACCCAGCCCACCTACTTTTGAGTAGGAGGCCCGGAGAATCCTCTGACCAGCGACGCGCGCCCGTTAAAGGGTGCCTCGAAAAGACGACGTCTGGTATGCGGGTCGTGTACGAATCCCCGGGAGAACTCCCTACGGAAAAGAAGAGAGGAAAGGAAGAACTAGTTGATCCGAATAGACTGCAAGAGAAGTGCAGAGGCTGCAAGATTCCTCCCCTGCTGCGCGGCTAGATAAAAGCGGCAAGTGCTAAAAACAAGAGTTGGCTAACTCGTTACGCCGATCGTGACCGGACTGATCGATTCGATCGGTTCTCGGATGAGCGCGGGGACGTTGTTTCATGACGCTCGCTCGTCAGCAAACAGTCTACGTCAAAAATCGATAATCCGTCAAAATATATATCGTATACGTTCTCTGATTATATATCGTATCGCTCTCGCGTGAATTTCCTCCTCGTCTTCGTTCGAGTCAGAGCGTCGTGAGCGCGCTAATTTTGCTTCGTTAAGCAAATTTAGGTTAAATTACTGAAACACATAGCGCAGCTAGAAGTTCTGAATTTGATCGCGAAAATAAAATGACACACCGTGAGAAAATCTTAGATTTCCGCGAAACTAGAAAATGATAATTACATTTACAGAACATCTTCATGAGTTCGATCAGAAGAATTATATAAACTTTTTGTACACTCTAATGTTTGTTTTTAAAAGTTATGTTTAAATCTTGTGTCCGATGTAGTGCGATATATATATACATAGAGCAACGTGTAATCAGCGAATAGAATAGGTGTGTGTAAATACAAGCACTTATTAAAACAGTCATCATCGCGCGACTTGCTAATTTTTGATCAATGATTTGTAATCACGCCGCGGTCGGGAGGTAATGTCGAGTTGTCGTGCGTGTCGACGGGTTGTAATCACCGTGCTGGGACCGTCACGTTGATTTCGCGACAAATGTATGTGAATACACGTACGCGTTGTTACGTGTGGTGTGCGCGCCTCTAACGACGAGATCTACCTGGCGGCGCGGGGGAGAAGACGAGCCACACTCGTACACACAGACCGCCGCACGGTTGCATAATATTACGTTTATACCTGACATTCATCATTAGCGGTGGTAATTTATGTTGGACGCGAATGGGTCGGCGCGCGAACCGGCTAATTAATATAAATTGCCGGCGCGAGGATTACGCAACGGGGGCAATGCCGTGATGCGATTCATTGTGTACTCTTCGAATCAGACGGAGAGCCGATTAAACTGATAGATCGTCGCGAATAAAGAATTTCGGGATTAATTCCGAGCGAATACGTGCGTAATGAAGGAAAAGAGAGACGGGCGGAGAGATAAGATCGCGTCGGAGCATTTCAAGTCGTTTCTTCGTCCAATTTGCTGAGTTACGAGAAAGAAACGCGCGGAAAACAGCTCACTGACCAGGTGCGCTAATATTTAAAATTACACCGGGAATCGATGACCCAATTCTTTCGGACGACGCTTGATCCACAAGCACGAGGCCGCGCCAAATGCAATTCTCCCGAATCGAAACATCCTGATGAGATCGTTTTTTCTGAGCACGTCGTACGCCCAGCTCTGCACTTTATGACAGACGAGTTCGTAACTCGTCGAGCTTGCTGAATTGCCACGGTACACTGCTAGTATACGGATAATATAAAATAACAGAGAGAGAGAAGAAGAGAGAAAGAAAGAAAAAGAAAATTAGACTCAGAGAATACTATGTATAAAGAAGTGACTGTTAAAACGGTTTAAAATAAAACAGAGAGGGGCGAGGAGGAGGGCACGAAAAAGAATAAACTGAAATGAAGAAAAATTTCTCTGTGTTCGAGGAAATGCCTTTCCGAACACACGAATGAACGCGTCGTGTTTTACGACGATGTATAACGCTGGCTAGAAAGCTCCGACAGACGTTTCGCCGTTTCAGGATCATTCAAATTTTCAACGAGCGCAAGTCAATCGTATCGTGTTCTTCGTTTTACACCAGGAAAGCGAGCGACGCGACAATGTAAAAGCCGCTTTTCTAATCAAGAAATGCGCAATGTAAAGTACTCAAGAGAATCGGCTCTGCATAATTTTCTCTCGATGCTAACAAACAAACTTTTCTCGGGTCTTTGTTACGCGGTCTTCCGCGCATGGGGCGAAATTTAATTTAGCAAGAGAAAGAGAAAGAGAAACGGAGGAATGGTGGAGACGCTAGCCAGGCGGAATAGTGATGGTCACAACAATAACTTCGGAAAACCCTGCATCCGCCCTGCACCACCTCCCGCGGCC
The DNA here is from genome assembly GCA_014825685.1 of Pseudomyrmex cubaensis. NCBI lineage: Eukaryota > Metazoa > Arthropoda > Insecta > Hymenoptera > Formicidae > Pseudomyrmex > Pseudomyrmex cubaensis. The sequence continues at coordinate 43,913 of QVOA01008652.1, read as the reverse complement.
ACTCCTTGCTTATTGCTTTTAGTATTAACGTGCTCCTTGTCCCGCTGGACCCCTCGCCTCGAGCTCACTCTTTGTCGCAACAAAGAGACTCCGACTATATTTTGTGGTCGCGAGAGCCTCTACGCTTCCTTTCTCTGACCGCTCTCTTCTTTTCTGTATTGCAAAACGAAAATTGTCACAGAGAAAGACGGATAACACGCAACTTCGACGATGTGAAATTGCCGCACCCCGATGTGTGTCACGCGTTTCCGCGCCGATGATTAGACAGATACGATTGTACCTCCTTGGAATTAAAGTAGTCAAAGAGACAAAAGTTCGGTTTACGAGTGCGCTCGAAACGAAAAAATAAAATTTCACGCTCTGTTTGAGGAGCGACTCGAATATTGTTTGCGAAACAGCGTTACTTGTGTCCTGCAGACACAACACATGTGAGCTACAATAATGTTTTTTTTGCGTCTAACAAGATAAATATAGCTCGACAAAAAGAAACCACACACGATACATATACATATCGTAAAATGGAACATTTTGTAACTTCGCGAATTTACAGAGTTAATCGATCCGTCATATATAGCGCGCGCCGATATATATAAAAAAAAAAAAAAAACTGTGATATATAAAACTGTCTTTCCCCCCCGTGACGCCTATTTTCTTGTCAACGCGTTCCTTCAAGCACACAGTATTGATGCCAAACCCGAGCGATGGCATCATCCATCAAAGTATTGGTTCAGTCATGCTCTTGTCTCTCCGCTTTCTGCTCTTGCCTGGCTGATATCGCAACACTATCGCAGCGCGTCGTTTCTCCCGCGAATCAGAAGCAAACTTGTCATTGCGTCAACGTCGATCTGGCTATCAAAATATCATCGAGTATCGAGCGCGTCGTCCAAAGCAGCAAGAACTGTCATTCATCGGGCGGACAAGCTTGCAGCATGCAAACGTCATCTCGCCTCGCTCTGTACTACGCTTAATTGCACTGGCGATCGATAACGAGACCTACGCGCATTGCTCGTTTTATTGCGCGCATCACTCTCTCTCGTGCAATTAAAATCGAGTAATCATAATCGCATCTCTCGGTTTCTCGTATGCGATTCGGATCAAGTCCATGTTCTGGAAATTGCATTTGTTTGTAGATATCTATAGCGCAAAAGTCACATAAACGTCAAAGCCACGATTATTTCGAACAAGCGCGTGGGAGGTCGCGCGAAATGTCCATAAGTCGAAAGGCTGCATTCGGCGACCGCTCGATTCCAAAAGCTGAGGTAATCTCCTCTCTTTCTTTCTTTCTTTCTCTCCTCCTTTCTATGTACGAGCGAAGAAAGACGGTGCCGACTCTGGCAACCGGAAGTCTATCGAAGATTCTCCGCGAAAGGGCCTCGCGGACGTCACCGACAGTCGACCTCCGGTTGATTCGCGACAGTGTTGCCGGTGGTTTACGGGTTCTCGGACCGGCCATAACTTCGGACCAGACAATTCATAAAGCGGGCGCAGGAAGAAGATGGTGGAAAAGCAAGTGGAAAGATATCTTCGGTCGGCGCTGCTTGAGTGGGTGGTCGGGTGAAGTCGCCACCGCCTCCGCCGTCGCCGTCACCACCAAAGTGCTCTCTAAATTATTCTCTCAAGCGTCACAAGGGGTCTTGGAAAATGGTGCCCGACCTGGACCAGAGAAATAGAAGTGGTCGGTTTGCGACACAGAAGAGCAAGAGAAGCGAGGATGAAAAGAAAAGACCAAGCACGACGGACACGAGTTCCGTTGCCTTTGGTTGTTTACTTCACTGTCTCCGGAAAGGTATTTACCTGTTTCAGTTAATTTAATGTTTTTTTTTTTTTTATTTTTTTTTTTATTTTATTTTAATTTTAAAGTGCGGTTGATATTTGAATTGTCATTTGTGCACTTAGGGTGCACATGTCGTGCATTATGATTCGATTTGACTGTAGCGTAAATACGTCGTCACGCAACACGCCATAGAGAACATTTTGCACGTCGGAACTTCGAAAGTGCACAAACACAAAATCTTCCATTCGAATTTTTGGGAGAGCGCCGAATCGTGAATATTTCGCCACATTAAACTTCTGAAAAATGTTACGACGAACTGTCGTAAATAACTCGTTGAAACCAGAACCCCGGTTTACACGCTGCTCTCTCTCTCTCTCTTTCTCTCTCTCTCTCTCTCTCTCTCTTTGCGGTAGTCGCCACGTATTCGAGATCTATTCCCTTGCCGCTACAACTCGTGTTCATACTGCTTCTTGGTAACCGTCCAAACCATCGCAATCCACTTTTCGCCGGAATAACGGTGAAAATACTGTCGGGCTCGAGGAGAGACACGATTGTCCCGGACGATTATACGAAGGGGTATAAACCCCCTCTAGAATATTATATACCGGCACGTCGCTAATGAAATACACTGGTCTAAACTCTGACGCGGTTTCGACTCGCGGTCATACATAAATCTTGGCGTGCTGCTATATAAACGCGCTCGAAAACTTATAGTTTCTGACTCACGTAGCGTCTAGCGTGCCGCTAGGGCTCTAACTCAGCGTCAATTTCCACGAAGACGTACATAAATTTCGACGAATTCGCGTAAATCTCTAATTCTGGCTGTACATCGGGGATCGAACGATACACGCGAGACTCCGATGCTCACGCGAGAAGGATTTTCGAGTCGCCGCCGCTGCGCTATTTGCCAGACTAAGAAGTGAGGCTTTACCGAAAACTCGCTTCCACCTTAAATCTACCCGACATCGGCCAGACGAGAGAAACGTTCTCGGGTCTCGTAATGCGAGCGAAAGAAACGGAAAACTTTAGCGCGTATACGGAAAGCTCGCGAAGCGACTCGGTGGGATGAGCGCAAGATTAAAGTATTTGCGACTGCAAGAACAACGTGACCCTACTGTTAACTGCCCCTTCTATATATCTTTCCATTGTCAACAACGTTTCCTACGCCACCAATATATAACCGTAACATAAATACAGAGTGGTTAGCTTTTACGCTTCGATAGCGTAGCGCGAATAATCGATGAAGCACTTTTCCCCTCCTCCTTCCCATCTCCTTGTCGGTTAAGATTTTATTACCATTGCGAAAACTCGTTCGCGTTGTTTGCCGCGCTTAAGCTTTAATTACATTAGTCTCTAAACAAAAATACTATCAATGCTCGCTTCGTTGCCGAAAATTGTCGTCAAACGGTTCCGAGAGCGTCTTCTTCATCGGCAAAATGGCGTCTTGACAAGCAACCGGAGTTTATGTGTTTGCAAACTCCAAAGTGGAACAAGCTTTCTCGCGATCCACGTTTCGGCGGCTAATTCCAAAATTACTTTAAAAGCTGAGAGAGAGAGAGAGAGAGAGAGAGAGAAAATCGGAATAAGACATTCGCGTTTACGTCTTTGTGAATTATCGCCGAGTTCTCTGTCTAATGGCAAAAACCAACAGAGTATCGCGCGAGACGAGGTACCAACAACCGAAAACCAGGTCGCGCGACGTTGGCTCTCTTACGTAAGGAAACAAACTTGTCTCAGCGTCAGTAGGATGGATGGATCCTGGTACCAAGAGATACTTCTCGTTCACTTAAATCGGACGATACGTGTTTGTTGACATTTTTTTTGTTAATGCTTGGTTTATTAAAAACAAACAGACGCTGGTATATGTGTAATAATCCGCGATAAATTTCGTGCGCTCGCATATAAATTTGGACAAGCGGCGTAAATGATAGTCCAACACGTAGAGCGCAAACCGCGCTTCATCCTCCTTTCAATTATATAGAGTTTGCGCCGCGCCGCGAAGCGCATCGCTTGTGCGCGCGCGCGCACACACCCCTAACCGGCGATGCACGTTAATCCCGTTACTTCCGCAGCCTTAGCTTCGTAATCCACGGCTCCTGATTTATGCAGCAGATACTGCAGAGATAACTCGACGGCGAGAGAGAGAGAGAGAGACGGGTCGCGCGAGGCTCGAGTTACTCTCGGAACGAGCTATCGTATCTTGGAGAACGCGCTTGGAAACGTCGCGTCACGTACTCGCCGCACGGCCAAAGCCGCACGACCGGAGCTTAAGTCCTGTGCGCGCACACACGTATACACGTACACGTACACAAAATTGACCTCGTTCCCAGATAGTAAAAAGGTACCTTGACACTCTAATATTTTGGATATTCAAATTCTAGAAAATCTACCCCAGTTTACAATTCTGCGGTTGCTATATTAATATGTATATCGATATTACCGACAGTGACGGGATTGCCTGTGATAGTACGTGATCGTATTGTTCAATCTATCGCGCAATCGAGAAACTGTCGCAAAAAAAAACGACAGAAGATAAATTCACGTTACAGACGTACTAAACGGCGGCCAGTTAAGCGCTAATGGCCTCGAAAATCAGTCGCGCTCTATTTCTAAGCTCCCGGCGATTATAGACAGTCTCGTTTACCGACTAACGACCCGTAAAATCTAATCCTCTCTGATGGGACAGTCCGAAAGGGACGGAGAGTTCATTTCAAACTCAATCCGCTGCATCCCAGGTGCAGCCTTCGGTCTCGATATCTTCTAGCCGATCGGTCGTAGCGAAAGGCGGGAGGGAGAAGCGAACGAACGTGGCGATTAGACATTCTCGGTGGTGTACGGGGGATAAAATAAAATTGGATAAAAAAGCGGGAGAGTGCGCGCCGCGATCGAGGTTGGAACCAGGCGCGGCCTGCCTGTGTTTGCTATGTTTACGGCGGCAGTTACTGCCCGTAAAGTAGCACCTAACCGGACCAGCTCGCACACAATTCCGTCCGCTTATACGCACACGTACAGAGTTTCCACACGTGCGCCGTCCTTTCTCGTTCTCCCTCTCTCAGCTTGATCGTCGTCCACCCTCGCTGCGCAGCAGTTCTCAACGTCGAGGACCGATCTTTTATCCGTCGCCACATTCTGACCACATTCGCGCGACAAAAGAAAAACTATCGCTGATATCGACAATAGCCGAGCTCAAATCATTTACTTTATTAAACGCGATTGTAATTTATAAGTCCGATTATTGCCGGAATCAAAATTGGAGTTTTTCAGCGCGGCATTGATCGAAACGTTATAATCTATATGGCAATATATCTTTATATTTTCTTTTTAGTATGACATAGAAATACATAGATGTAATATAAATTCCATCGCGCAGCACTGCCGCAACGGCAATTAATTTAAGTTTAAAATACTTACAATGTGCGCGCTTGAAATAACATAATTTCGAGCGAGAGACAAATCCTCTCCCATGTACGCTATAATAATTCATATCCGCAATTGGTCCATTAATAACAAATGGTATTGAATAACACACAGAGCAATTACATTTGCTCGCTGATCAATATTCCCGACATATCTAAATTTATTGCAATTCAACGATCTGTATTCATCTATCTCGTCTGTTTAATATCGCGTTTCCGATTAAGTTGATTTGTTTTCGCGGGATTAGATTTCGAATGAATATAATGTTGCGCGGGTTAGCAGGCGCGAGCGCAAATAACACGCGGATGTTTACCGTAAAGTCGAATTATCATTATATATCTGGCAAAATGCCGAGCTGGTTAGGCATCGCCGAATGCGGTGCTTCGGACGCCGCCGTCACGGTGACAAATTATAATATAAAACAATGGAGGATCGCGTAACAATCGCCCCTCTCCTACCCGCACACACCCGCGTCGTATCACGACTGGTCTACGTGCGGACATTATGCAACGTCCACTAGGTAATAAAATAATATATGTTAGCGCGCGCAGCCTCGCTCATAAAAGCCACCCATGAATATTTCATATTGCTTAATTCCACGGGTGTTATAATCGCCGCGGGATGTAGAGATGCCCGTCCGACCGTTTCTCAAAAGTAAGTAATCTGCCGGATTCACGCGGACAAGTAGTCCGCTTAGTGACAAATTTTCGCAGTCAACAAAAATGTTTACGATATCTCTAATTAACGACTTCTTCTCTCTCTTTCTTTGTTTCTCAATATTATTATTGAATACTGAGATCAACATTAATTATGTGTTCTATTCACGTGTTTCGATAAACATCGAGGTGTCCACCATTACACGGGATTAAAAGTGGATTTGTAGTACGGCGGAGTACAACTGATTAATTTTCTTCGTCATCGCGTAAATCGTCACATTCGCGAGAGAGTCCATTTGGGAAATCATACTTGGACGCGAGTGTCCCTTCGCGGATGCCAATAACCAAAATAATACGCAATATATCTCAGGCCCTGCGCGCCAGAGATGTTCCACGGTGACATGTTTATGGCTGTCAATGCAGCGTTCCATCCCCGTGAGCCGTGTAGCGAGGGTCACGTCGGCAGTATCTGATTTACAGTCTCGGTACACGGCATTACCTATCGCCTCAAAAACCGCAGATCTGCCGTCGCGTCGATGCGTGAACGTGTCGCATTATCCAAATTGCTAAGAGGATGGGATACAAGATACGGCAGTTGGCCAAGTCCGAACTGCGGCTCTTCCCTCCTTCTCTCTCTCCCTCAAACTAAATCCCAAATCAAGTAAATTCTGTACATAGCGTTGTCGAATTTAAACAGTAACTGTCACGCATATACACCGTGTAACGAAATTTTTCCATGTCTGAATCGTTTTGGTTTTACTTTCGGTGTTTTTCCTCACACTCGGCGTTGCCGTTGACACCTGTCAAATACTTGTCGCATGAACGAAGCACGTACGTGGCGGGTCGTTGAAACGCCCGACAATAACGACGAGCGCCTCAACGAGGCCCTCTGGTCGCTCTTCTCGAGGACACCTCGGCGTCTTTCTCCTACTTGTCAAACGCATGTATGCGGCGCGTTTCTGCGCGCGAAATAGAGCAGTCGCCCCGGAGTTACCGCCGTGTCTATATTAAACCGGTACGTGAGCTGTATATACTGCGACGACGGTTACTCCGAGCGTTTGAGTGTCGCGGGACGAATACCAGGACAGCCGGCACATCTGTAGCCGGAGGGGGATCCTGAAAAGGGATTGAGAGAGAGAGAGAGAGAGGAGAGAGATCCGAACAAGGGAAGAGAGAGCAATCGCGAATGTACGGAATTACAAGACACGCGAGACCATCGTCGTCCCCGGACTCATCTCGTCCTGTACTTGGCAGCGATAACACGGCCAACCTAAAGGCACGTGTGGGATTTATCATCCTTGCGCAGTCTCTCTGACTTATATGCATCGCGAGAATATCTCGTTGCATCGATACAACTACTGACCGGAGCTGACAATGTATTACATAAAGATATAGAAACGCGAGAGATATGTCTCGCATCGATCGTCGATATCACATGAAAGGGTTTCCTGTTCAAATTTCAATTTAAAAACAAAAAAAAGTACTACAGTGTAATATACAACATTAGTAATTAACATTCCGAGGATTTCTTTTTTTTTTAGAAAAACATTCACGTTCCGTCGCTCGGCTTGTATAAGTTCCATTTCCCTCGGTATTTCCTACGTGCAACGAATAAATCATCCTCCGGAGAGTCTTCCATCTGCATGAAATAGTGCTCTCTCGCGAAAAATGCCTTGTTGGCTTTCTCCGTAAAGTCGACGGCCATTTCTTCGATCAAAGTAACGTCTTTACGTGATTGGCACATTCGTCGTCCCCCCATATTTCTCGAGACGCTAAGCATATTCGAGCGAGAATAATATCAAATGAACAACTGTACCGTAAGACGAATCACCGTGGCGTCGGCGTTGTTTTAAAAATTTATTTTCATAAAAAAAAGTTGCACACATTCGCGAACTCTCGTCATGAGTATATTACTCACACAGCGCGCTGAAATAATGCACGGTAAAATACCGTTTTCTCAAACTACGCACGTTCGTAATATTAATCACTTTAATTATCCATCCAGTTTCGGCAGTCGTTAAGAAGATCGCAATGACAATCAAAGGAGTTTCCCAAAAGATAATCCGGCGCGTTAAATTACAGGTGAGTCATTTCGATGAACACACCTGGCTGCATACGTAATACCAGTTACATCCGCCACCTCTATCGTAACCGCGCTTTCGGTGCGGAACACGATAGCAGCGCACGTGCGCTGCGAACTTCGTAACCCTTCTCCATATCATGCGGTTCGGCGAATTCCAAAAAGGCTCGTTACACGTGGATGTCGCGCCAAACTTTAGAGGTCCACATCTCTACACACACAGTCCCCCGAGTTAAACCGATTGTCGATATAAAGCTTTTCTCTGAGACATTAAAGAAACTTAGTTACGTTATCCGTCGAAATTCCGTATAGCGTTGAAGGCATAAAATATCTATTGCTCATTTTAATTTGTCTGAGAAGATAATAAAGATAAATCGAATTCTCGAGAATTGTTGGAGTTATTTTTTTTTAGCGCCGAACTCGTGCCGGAGACATTTCGTCGGGATATGAAATAAAGACAATCGGATTTCCAATGTTAGAAAACACCAGGTTGTACCCAAACGTTGGCGTTACACCGGCCAAATGGTCTCGGACGGTGCAGAAACCGTCGGGACCGTTACCATTTGCATGGAATTCAGAAGCGACCCGGGCAAGTCGTTTCCATGCAAGTCGGTAAGTAACGCCGTACGACATCGTGAAAATCCCTGTTGAAAGCAATACGAGCTGCGCGGCGTGAAGCGAAAAGAGAGAGAGAGAGAGAGAGAAAGAGAGAGAGAAAGCGGGTGTCTTGGAAGAAGAGGTGAAAAACCTATCGCGGAAGGTGGATCGAGTTATTCGACGGTTCCGCGCGGAAATGATTCGCCGCATTATCGTCCCATTTGCGTAATCTAGTGTGAACGTTTAAATCCACTCACCGCTTCGCCGTCGTCGTCACCGCTGCAGCCAACGACGAAGCGTTAGGCTGTAACGAGCGCTGGTTCGACGAATATCTCGAGGTTTCCGTGCTTTATAGCACGGAAGATTTCTACCGATCTTCCATCACGTCGGCAGTTTCGGCACGTAGATTCGACAACGGCGTTGTGCGCGATAAAGCAAGGAATTCCGATTGGACGCGGAATTTTCGCGAAAATCCATCCGCAGATACAATGAGATCCAAGAAGTTAAAGTATATACTTATCGTTTCATATAGAATTCCGTGAATTGTTGCGTGAAATTCGAAGTAACTCGAACGAGTGTTTCCGCACGATCGATATTTCAACACGCCGCGCGCTCGTGTGTACGCAATCGTGAAAATAATTAGTCACACGTCGGAACCATCCTGAAATCATTTCGACTGTGTCGCACCTTGTGGTTATCCCGATAAAGCCGCGTCGTTTCGTTCGCACGACAGAACTCGGCTGATCGGCATATTACAGGACCCTGCTCGTGGGGCGTGGACGCCACCAGCATGCAACGTTTGTTCCTCACATGCAGGACTTATATATATACATCTCTACAGTTGGCTTCTCCAACTCCCGTATTTCCATTCGCCCACCCACGCCCAACCGGCTCCTCCCCCGCACCGGCAGCAAGTCTGTGGTTATAACGAGCGAGACGCGCCGCAGCTACCAACTAGACAAGTCTATAGCTACACTGGCCCCCGACTGCCACTAGCCCGAGAGAGCTTGCCTACGACTATGGTTTAGTAATGCAAGCACGCTCTCTGCACCGGTGCTCAACCTACATTAATCTCCCGCCACGCCATAGAGAAAATAATAGAAAGTGAGTCGCGACCACACCGGCCGACCGCGTATCGCGAGAGCCGCGGTTTGCCTAACTATTCCACCCGGCTGTGATCATTGAAGTTATTATTACAGTGTCGGTAAAAGTTTGCGCGGCGAGTTTTAGATAGAGAGATACGTTTTCATCGCGATTTCAAGTCCGGGAATTTTTGCGGGTACTTTTATATCTCGCATAAATTATCTCGAGATAATAATGCAAGCAATAACACATAAAGCATGTAACGGACGCAATGTTACATTAATAAAAGCAATGTTACATTAATAAAAAAAAATTGTGTAAGAACAACCATCTGATTACGTGAGAAATTAATGGATCACAAATCGTGAGTATCGCATGTGTTCAAGGCGGCCGCGACTATATATTGTATCTGTCTTTCCCTCGTGATGAAACGTAAAGCAGAATTCACATTAGCGAACAAACCGTCGACTGAATATTGCTCAAAGCATTATCGCAACTGCATCTCGTTCACATTGCCAAAAATTTTTTTTTTTTTTTTTCCATTGGAAGACAATATTACCGCAGCGAGCAGTAATATTGCAGAAAGCAATAATATTTTCGGAAAATATTGCAGTAAGCAATAATATTGCAATAGGCAGAAATAGTGCAGCAAGCAATGACACTGCAGTAAAACAGCGTAGTAAGCAGTAATATCGCAATAACCAATAATAATGCTGCACTAAAACATCGTCTCTTGATAGAAAGCTTCGAGCTGACTGACATAAAAATAAATTCTTGCGACGAAGTTGCGCTGTCGGCGGAATTCGATTCGCTGATGTGAATCCTGCTTTAGGCAGGTCGTTCGTCACTTCTAGCATGATTGTTAAGCTGTCGGCGCGTCAACCTCAAAGGAGAGCAGCAGGTCGACCCTCTTTCGCCGATGAACGCCCCGATAAGCACAACACCTATAGTGTTTTCGCGATCAAAAATCGAGCCCGGCGCAATGAGAGAGAGAGAAAGAGAGAGAGAGAGAGAGAGAGACAGAGAGACAGAAAGAGAGAGAGAGAGAGAGAGAGAGAGAGAGACAGAGAGAGAGAGAGAGAGAGACAGAGAAGACCGTGAATTGTTACATGGATGCGCGATTTGTACGGTTTATACTCTAGCGCCGCTTGTCCGGCCGAGCGTTACTATCGTAACGCTCATCGTTTTCGATTCATGGGAACAATCTAATCCGTCGATAAAGGCCGAATTGATTTTACGAGCTAACGTTTGATACGGCGCGTAGATCGCGAATCGCTCGCATAACGCATGGGGTGTTTCGGATCGACGCGCGTGGTCATGTCCGTTTTAACGACGGAAATATCCAAGTGCCGATAGGCTTGTCGAAAAATGGGTCAGTTGACGCTAGAACTGCAACTGTTCTGCGCGTATTCATCGTATTCACGTAATCACGGAGTAACCTGTGTCATTTATTGACTATTTATGACGTTCTAATTACACTGTTGTTGGTTTGCTTGTGTAAATTTCTTAGAATTACAAACAATCACACGTAGATTTCTCTATATGTATTTATAACAATTAAAAGCTCGTCGAGTGCTTTGATCAGCGCGATATATAGATAGGAAAAGAATATTTCTCAAATAATCCAATAACAATCTTCTAGTTTCACTTAAATACGTAGCCCTTTACCGTAGATATAAATTCGAGTCTATAAAACCTCCATATATATTTTGCAATTTGTCTGCATTCCCCGACATTGACATTAACTCTCTCTTCTTACGTTACCTCTCTTCTCTTCTAGAATCGGCGAGGAGCGAATAAAAGGCAAGTCGTGCACCTTAAGTAAATAATGAGACCCTTTCCGCGGAAACTCGCGATGCGAACGAGAATCCGTACTGTGGTTGTCTTTCCGCGCGCTGAACATTTTATGGAGTAGCGAACATTACGATGCATAAAGTGTAACAAATCAGAATGTAAGTTACGTAGCCACTTTTGCCTCCATAACGCCACTCCGCAAGCACGACGGATGCTCCCTCCGACTTTTCCGTTCGTTCTATTCCGCGTCTTCCGCCTTTCGACTTCTCTCCTTCTTTCTTTCCGTCTCTGCTCTCTGATATTCTCTACGTCAAGCAGCCCTAGACAGAAATAGCGTCTCGCTTCTCGTTTCGCGTCGCTAAGTCACTCGCGGGACATGCGCCATTTTCTAATCCCCTTGTATAAATCGAGTAGACCTCGATCGGTCGTCGATACTCTGAGAACTCGTCACAAGGGATTTGTTGCGTGACGTTTGGCAACGGTCGAAAAGAAATCGTCTCTTCACACACGACCGCTGTAGGCGTGTAAGCCCGGTCAAATATTGGAAATCGCTGTAACAGGAAGCGAGATCGAGAAACGAGAAGACGACGCGGACACGTTCTACGCGCTCTTTCCATTTCTTCGGCCGCACGTGCCCGGCATCGCGAACATTCAATGCATAAGAAGCACGATCGAATATAAATCATGCCTTTGTATTTTTGCCGCGGCAATCCCGCGGAGACAGTTGAATAATTTCTGAAACGCCTCTCTACGTGCTCGGACGCCATAATTTATGGTGCGCGAGAGCGACGCTCGCTCACCGAATCATTCTGGTACACAATGCGTGTCTCCGACTGTCGAGTGAATTTTCATCGTTTTATGCGTTTGGGGGAAAACGTTTAATAATAATAAAAAAACAAAAAAAAACAATTTGCGTCATTATATTACATGACACATATATATATATAAAACAATCTCGTGCGTGCTGCTCGAATTGTCACGCCAAATTGTCACAATATAAGATTCAGAATTTAGTGCTCGTCGTTACTTTGGCAACAACGCCTGCCACGGCGAGCGATAAAACATTTCAACCGAAGCGTCGCGATTATTTACGCGTAGAACGTAAATCGTGAAGTGTACACGCGCCTATTGTGGGCGAAAAAACATTTCGTCCGGACACGGTGCTGTTTTATAGTATATCTACCCACTTTTGAATACCATTCCGATAAAGCGGGGGTGGATAAGCGCCGGTCATTGGCGATCCTGTTACACAACTGTATCAGGTTGCCAGGTATTACTCTGTCCCCTCCCTCTGGCCAGGTCATAAAAATTGATAAGCCCGTCCTCGACGTTCTCGCGAGAGTAGCCCGGGATAACTCGAGACAATCAACGGGCTTATTGGGCTAACGCTTTTGCCCGAGTTAACCGGTGTAATTGCCCGGGGGGGTTACTCTCGTTTCGTTAACCCCACATGGTACACTACTCGCTGCGATCGCACCTCGCTCATCGATCATCCCTTATTTCTTTTATCCTCTTTCGCGCACGGCGATACGGTTGCATTTAATCGCGCGTCGAGCGTCGATGTCTTGTCTATAACATTAACTTACACACGTACACAGTCCGTACTGCTCGATCGAATCGACATCAGCGCGCGAAACTGAACTCGCTGCAGTACCGTGTAAAAAAAACAAAACAAAACAAAACAAAAAAATCTTTTCTCGAGACGAGGGAGGAAAATGTGTACACATTTTTCAGAATTGTGTTATTAATAAATGTACTGCGCGAATGTTTGCGTGCAGCCCGATATTGTTTTCACAAAGTGAAGTCAATTTTTATCTTTATTAAACAAATGGAAATTTTTATTTTGCGCGCAAATAACATAACATTTAACTTTCGCTTAATACTTTCTCGACGCTAACGCGGAAAGATTAAACGTTACTGTTTTTCAGACTTGATTTTTTTCCAAATTTCATTTCTTCACAGCGCGAATCGTAATTATTAGTGCAGCGAGTTGTACAGAAACTAAAGAAACGTGTGCATTTTTCGGACCGCTTATTTTCAATTAGAGAGCCGAGAATTGCGTGACATTTGGAGCGGCAAGAAAAGTACCGACAACGACAGAGAATGGCCGTTTCCTGCCGTCTACTCTACCTTGCGAGACTCGCCGTTAATTTTAAACGTCGTAAATCACCCAGAATACCCCTCGCGCACGTCAGCTTCACTCAGCAGCCTCTGTCTAGAGGTGCTTTATGGATTCATCTCGAGCGAAGCTAACAGGTTGGTAAAAAGAATGAAGAAGCGATGGGATACCGGGCGCGTAAATAACGTTACATCATCAGAACCTAGCTATTTCCCGCGCGTGTGACGATCGTTTTCGCTATCTAAATTAATGACCGTAATATCCTCATCGCGAGGCAATGAAATTTTGAATTCCGGATTGAAATTATAGATTGCTCGTAAATGATAAAAGCGACACTCGATCAATAAATGAAAACTTTCACGAAAGACTTTAAGCGATTTATCATGTAATTGATTTTCACGCTCGAATAATGGTATAAATTATTTATTTAAGCGCATTTTCTATATATCTGCTTTTTTTATATCGTAAAGTAACATATATTTGTAATAATAAAAATACATAAGACTATAATATCTTAATCTTATTGCATTACGTTACAGAATTAATTAAAGTTGATTTTGGAGGTAAGATAGAAAAGAACGAACAAAGATAAAAATCAGACAATTAGAGAATAATCGCGATCGCAGAAGTATCTGATTAAACTAGGATTACTAACGCTAATGCGGGTAGAATCCGGCAGCTTTGGCCAGACGGTGGTCAGCAGCAGGCCAAAGAGAAGAGTAAACGTGGCAAAGGGGCAAAAGGGACCGGTGATGCAATGAGCCAGCAAACTGATGCGGCTCCAACGACGCCTAAATTGATTTACTTGACAAAGATTGAGTTACCGAATTAGAACCGGACGTAAAACGGCCCCGTTCGAACGTTATTCAAACCTGGCACCCTAATGACGCGACAGGATCGCTCTGTTTATATTCGAGGACCCGCCTCGTCAGGATTATGCGATCCTCGCACAAATTTCATCAACCCTTCGAAAAAAACGATCGTTAAATCATCTCGTAGAGAAAAACTTACAAAGCGAATTTTGACGAAAAGATCCGAAAATGAAAACATCGAATTTGAAAAAACAGAAAAAGAAAAATCCGTTAAAAATTAAAAAACTCTGGAAAAATTGCAAATTACTTTAACAACGCGCCAAAAATCACTTTTGCGTATGTACACGTACATCGCGTTGACTATGGAAAAAATATGAAAAACCGGAAGTTTTGTTTTCAGAAATATAAAAGTTTAAATAGCTCTATTACGTGAAACACTTATCCGTCAGCGGATGCGTTATCACGCCGTGAAAAGTTGGAGCGCGGCGAAAAGTCGTAGCGAAACGTGAGAGAGAAGAGTGAAGAGCCGAGAGCGAGAGAGATAAACAGGAGTTATGTCGAGTTGAGAGCGCAGCGGAGGCAAGATGGTTTTGCGTTCTGTATAGTACTAATTTCGGAGAGTGCATATTGCCCATTACAGCGCGCGATGTAAGCTCAAGCGTAAAATTATTATAAATATCATAAGCGCGAAAAGTGTGCAACATTCGCGTGTGTGTGCCAAGATACTCTAAGTTCTAAGCGTTTATTCGTATCCCTCTTTTCTTCTCTGTCTCTCCGCTGTCGGTGCTTATTATGTTTGTTATTACACACAACGCGCCAACAACCGAAAACAAGCTCATCCTTTTTCTAAAGTCTTTTGCTATAAACAAGAACTGTTTTCGTCCTTATTCAAAAAAAAAAAAAAAAGAACAAAACTTTCGGCGAAAACACAGAAGTAACATCGGCTGCAATTGAGACAGACGCGAGTCTCCTGGAAAAATGGACAAGCTTCAGCAAAAAAAAAAGATCTAAATCCAGAAATTACGAGACATTAAAACCGAGCTACTTCCGTCACTATGTCGGCATTCTAAGACGACACGGTTATTGGAATTCCCATTTCCCACGAAACTGCCAAATCGGATCGTCGGGTGATTCCGGCAGGACTACACTCTGTTCGTTGCATCTCTATGACGGTCGGTGCTCCACCCCCTTCTCTATCTCTCGATAAGGACGAAGAACCAATCTCCGGCATATCGGACGTAAAAGCGTCCATAAACCAGCGATAAAGCGACAATGTCGGTAACTTTTTGGAGACCAGACGACAAAACGAAACCGTCGAATACCTAAGGGAATGGCATCGCTTTGTGCACTACTCGCAATCACATGTGTTCAAACTGCGATGTCAAGTCGGTTATCTGTAATGTACTTTACAACTAACCAAAGCCGAAGATCTTTTCATGTGCTGTTTGTGAAGTTAGAGATTAGAGAACGAAATACAAAAAATAATATTACCTTTCTCTCGTCTACGAAAGAAAGAGAAAGAGAGAAATGAGATCTTTTATTGCGTTAAATTAAAAATCTCTCCCGGTAACGTACACATCGCGTTGTGTATTAATCCGTAAATAAGAAGAAACGCGACGAAAGATTAACTTTACAAAGAAAGAGAGAATCAAGATTAATTCATTTGATGCATACTTATATCATCTTAACTGAGAGCGGATAATCATGACCCTCAAGATAGCGCTCGGGCGGGTCAAATGAGACGAGATGAACGGCGAGATGCGACGAGAGTGAAGCGGTGAGATGAAATGAAATGAAAAGAGATGAAATAGAGGTTTCATTATTTTCGTCGGATACTATTTCCAGCGACTTAGGAAATGTCAGGTGACGTGACAAACGATCGGACTATTTCTTGGGAATTAAATACGCCCCGCGCTTGCTCGGCGACCACTGTCGCGAACGAGTCAACGTTACAACGGCGAAACGAGCGTAAAAGGAACAAAAAAAATAAAAAAAATTAAAAAAAAAAAAAAAGAACAAAAATGAAGCGAGACCAGGACACGGTTTATTAAGACAATGATCTTGATGACGATATTGCGTCGTTGCAACGACCAAGTGAGTAATCGACGCATTACCTTGGCGCAAAATTGTCGCCATTTCTTCTGAAGACGCGCCGGAAATTAAAAGCATGTAATATTTATCATTTTCCGCAATTTTAATCTTTTTTCAATATTGCGAGTCGAGTTGTACAACGTGATATTTCAAGTATTATAAGGAGTTTCTAATTTGAACGAAACTAATATCTTTATCTTTAATCAGCTATCTCTCTCATTAATAAGTAGAAAAAAAGTATATAAAGTGTATGCCTTCGTATTGTTCCACGTAAAAGTCTTGTAACGCATTAGCGTTTATTACGATAACGAGAATTAGAAGATGAACAAAGCATCCGTATCAATTTTACATAACCGCAATTCGCTTACGCTGCTACGCGTTATTAACGTATCCCGGGTAATCCTATATCGCAACAAAGCAATAGTAAGCCAGACCTTGTATCCGGCGAGAGAGTTTACGCCATTAGAAGCCAGTAGAAGCTCGAAGCTGTTGTATTGCAGCGCTAAATTCTAGCGATTCGTAACATTACGCCGCGATGACAAGCGCTTTCAACGTGTAATTAACGGAATTATATTTTGACGATGTTACACCGCAGTCTTGTTGTCCAATTAGTCCTCATTTTCGAGCGAAGTAGGGATAAACTCTTAATGTGCACATACATTATTGACTAACTTCTGAAAACTCGTGTATCCTCGTTCTATCAAAAACGCGCGCTGTGACGTAAAATAACTCTATCAAAGTTTAAACAGAAAAAAGAGGAAGCTAAAATTTTTTCACATTTTGAAAAATGCGCAGGAAAAATCGCAGAAAATGCACACGCTAAAGTTTTGCGTCATTTCTTTCGGAATTACATCCTCTGTGAAAAAATCTCGCAAAGATATGTATATAAGTTACACTCAACTGTACGGCGTATATAAGAAACGAGGTTGAGAGAGCTTTTGGGGATATATCGAATAAACGGTGGAAGCTCGGTGGAATCTTTTGGCGAAAAATGGACGGGATAACCCGAAGAACGTGAAGGATATACGCGCGCGGCACCGACCGGATCTACTGATTCGTCGCAACAGGGTGCAAAGTGCAGAGGGACGGTAAGCAGGAAGAAGATAACGGTGGCTCTGCTTGATGGAACGACGGACGTAACGGATAGTGACGCAGGTATACGGTAGCCCACGGGGTGACGGGCCAGTTTATTGCACAGGATTAAACCTCCACGTGACTGGGGCCTCCGAGACCAGTCCTTCTCTCTCACTGGATCCTTTTCGCCTTACATTTCACGTTGGATCTTCTCTCTATTTTACACACGTATCTTTCGCGTTATCACAAAATTCCTTTCCCAGCAAACAATCTTTCGATTCTAAATTCGATTTCCCCAACTATTGTCCAAAAATCTTAGATATCCGAACACTGGATTTATCAACTTCAGCTACAAATTGGTTATACTTTCTTTAAGTGTGTGTGTATGTGTGTCTGAATGTGTACGAAATCGAAAGACCATAATATTGGACGCGACGAAATCTACTTACAAAGACGGGGGAATGTCACAAAGAATCGCGGTCCGCCTCTAATTCCCCGGATCATCGGGCGTGTCTGATTCGATTCAAAGGCGAGAATTCAGCTTGTCCAATGATTCCGCTACAACGAGGGAAGAGTGGGCCAGCGTCGACGTCAGAGACCGAGAAAATTGCACGCCACACACCGGGATAAAGCGACAGGGGTAGTCTAACGAACGAACGAACGAATGGCGGCGCGATTGTACGCGATGAATTCGACGGCAATTACAGACCGATTTTAACGTGCGCCTTGTATGCGACCAACGCCGTCGCCGTTTCTACGAATGCGGTAAGCAATTCCCATTCGTATCGCACCGTTGCGCATTCGGGGGAGAAACCCCGAGGCCCATTCACGCGAACTGGGCTAAGTTGAATGGATCGCGTGGCATCAGGAAGCTATTTGTTCGATCGCAACAATGGACGAGAGCCCGAAGAGAGGTGGTCGCGCGTAATGCCGACCGGGGGTTTACGGGAGACCCCCGGTATCAAGATAAAGAGAAGTACTTCGCGGACCTCACAACGCGGTACACGACGCGCGACCGCTAAATCAGTGTCAGCCTGACTGCGAACGAAAACGACGCAGGATACGACACACACAGCCCGTGCATGCGATACGATACAACGCACAGGCGAAGGTGTCTGATAATTCGCCTTCGCGTTCATTCCAAAATTCGATTATCGAGCATACGTACAAATTTGCTATCGGAACATATTTCGATTTGCCTGTCTCATTAGTAACGCTCGGTTAATGAGTAGCAAATAGAATTATAACAATCTCTTCGCGAAATGCAAATATAATACGCAACAACGCGCGGCGTGTATGTGTGTATTATAATTTTCGCGTTAGATTCATTATATTGCGAATATTGCGCTCGCAGAAATTATTCGAGCCGAGAAATTTCGAGAAATTGCAATTTGGTATTTTATTCTGAAAAGAATACACGTTTTCACGGGCACGAAGCAATTATTTTCTTAAAATATTGCGAAGTATTTTAGAAAACTATATGCACGGTTGTGTGTTTATGTGCAGCATATCCAAAATAAACAAATATCGAAGTGTTTACGTCCCGAGAATCAACAATGACAATTTCTGCTCTTGTCGATTCTCGCGCCAATAGTTCGCCTCTCTCTCTCTCTCTCTCTCTCTCTCTCTCTCTCTCTCTCTCTCTCTCTCTCTCTCTCTTTCGCGCGCGCGTGAAATCCTAAATCCCGGTAACTGCAAATTGGAAGAGTTACGATTTATTTTAAGCATCTCACCGATCCGCGGCTTTCCACAATGAAGAGCTGCTGAGAAGAACGGTTGCAATGCGGACGGTTTGTAGAATGCGAGCGAGCAGCGAATGTTGGAAAGTTGGCGAATTATTTCGAGCTTGCGCATCACCAGACTGCTAATATTAAACGTAATTAGTGAGAAACTCTACTGGTGACGCCGGTGCATTGTGCATCATTCTTGACCCCTGTTGGACAAGTGCAAACTTGTCGGGAATGCGTTTCTATGAATCCGGACAAGCAAACTCGAAAGCTGAAGATGTAGGCCTCAACCTACCGGCACGTTATCACGCGTACATACATATGTTATATTCTTGAGAGAAAGAGAAAGAGAGAGAAAAAGGAAGAAGTAGAACAAGCGTACGTATAGACCGACGAGAAACGTAGGAAATTAGTCGACGAACCAACACGACTCGGTTGACAATCGCATATGGAATGAAAATTACGTAATTATTGCAAGTAATGATCATTTCAATATCAGATTATTGAACATTATGTACATTCCACAGCTGGATATTCTAATGTAATAACGCACGGTGGGAAAAATGGACGATGAATTTCCTCTTGCGATACAATATCGACGTTCATAAATCATGAGCGCTGAACGCGTAACCGTATATATTTCCTGCCGTTGCGAAGCTACTCTCTACAGGTAAATTAGATACAGCTCGCGGGTCGTTTATACCAGACCGTCTGACATTATCCAATTCTCCTAATCCGAAAGACATTCGCCATGCGGCATTACGACCTGTGACGTCGCCATACGCCCGCGCGCGCGGCACATGGTTAATATCATCACCATTATTGTTAGGAACGTGGCGGCTGAGACTCGGAATAGTTTTCGGATTGTAATTCCGACGTAGCACGCCGGTAACGATTATGCCCTTAAAGCGCCAATCGGACTCTTTCCGCGAATCAACGAGAATACTACCGTACTGGACGTGGTACGTGACTGACCGAGTGGAATATCGAACGCTTTTTCTGGCTCGTTGTCGTTGTCGTCATCGTCGACGTTCCGCATCGGACTGGAAAACGGAGCAATGCTGACGATGCAATGCGCTTCACCGGGATCGTATTCGAGGAAGAGAGGCTAACCGTTCTCATAGAAATTGTATCTGCCGCGGATGTATTTCTTAAGATGCGAAACATTAAGCCGCCGAGTTCTTCATCTTCTGTTTCGAAGTAGTCGAGAGAAACTTGATACGTGAAAGCAGATTGGACGACATTTTTCGCGAGGGATCGAGTATATATATCCGGAAATATGGCATTTTCCTCTGACCTATATATCTATCTGTCTTCTGGCTCTCGCGACAATACGCGAGAAGCGTGTAACAAGTTTCGAAAAAAATACTGAAAATAATTTATATCATGATGAATAATCACACAGAAGTTAACGATTAAAAAAAAAAAAACGAGAGAAAAAAAGAAACAGTATTATATTAAGTAAATAAAAATCTTACATAGTGTAGTAATATTTAAGATAGATGTATTAATATTTATTTTTCTTGATTATGTTTAAAATACGTGTTCGCTGTGAGCCTCTCTGTAAAACTTTGCAAGAAACTTTATAGTGAAACTTTCATAATTTCCAAGTAATTAGCAAAGATATAGAGATCGAAAAGAAAATATTTAAGAAAGAAACGAGAAATTGATTTCTCGCAAAGAGCCAATATAAACTCCGCGTTTATCTTTCAACTAGCGAGTGTGCGCATTAATCTTTATATTAATCGATACGAATGAGGTGACATCTTTAATCTGAAATTCTTGTTAGAGTACGCCGTATCGACCTCTTCGTCGTCTTCAAGAGGGTGTAACGGCCTGGCAGGGTCGAAGATAACGACGCCTTCCACTAATTAGAGACTGCGAACTATCGATAATGGGACGCAGTAAAAGTCCTAAATTGGCGACACGCGAAACTTCAGCTCCATTTACGGCAGTTTGCTAGGAGAAGGGCATTGCGGGAATATAAAAGAAAGAGTCTCGCGCTCGCAGTCGCTATCGGCATTATGTAAATTTTCGTGATATTATGCAGCTATTCGACGGCTGACCCGATAAAAGCCCTCTACGTGAGAATATCATACCATCGGGTTCTAATTGAGAAAATGACTAAACGATAGAGAGCGATAACTTATTCGCAGAATTCTCCACGCAGCAATAATTTAAATAACAATTGGCGCATATCAATGCAAAGAAATTTTCAAATAAGAATTGACGTTTTTTGATATAAACTACTTGCGCGCAAAATATAAGTATACTTCGATAAATTGATTATGATTAATTATTATCCTTATAGTAATTACTCTAGTTTAAGAAGATTATACAGACTCTAAGTACTCTTTGCAATTTTTACGGACACAATTTCGCACGTGTCGAGCTTACGTATCGAGCTGACCAAGAGCGAGAAAAGACTGACGCCCGTAATAAATTCATCCTTTTAAGATCCGCAGAAAAACAAAGACATCCCGCGAACCAGCTTTATCCGGCTTCGCTTCAAGCCTTTATCTCGAAATCGCGATCCGCCTCACGGAACACGAATAAACAAGGATAGTCCGGCATAAAGAAACGAAGCTCGGATACTTCAACTGCTCGGAGGATGGCGCGCGAAGTAAGTGTCTAGTGGGATTTCGGCGTGCGCTTATAAAAAAGAGCATAAATTCATCAGAGATAAACGCATCCCTCTGTTTCTTCACTGGGGTGGAAAAGAATAAGACAAGACGACGAAAGCCGCGCTGAAGAAAAACGAGGAAAATGAACATACGCACGTAAAGAAGAGGGGATAAGACGTCGTTTTCTCTTGTCCACCTACACTACAAGAGAGTTATGTGTGGAAATCCGAAAAAAGGACCGAACATGGTCGGATTCTTAGAATCCGAGAAGACTATCTTGTTTCGCAAGTCGAGGGATGAGGTACGCGACGACGACAACGAGGAATCCTTAAAAATCTCTGCTTGTCCTACTACCTTGACAAGACGCTACGCACGAAAAGTAATAAGCGTGGAAAAGGTCAAAGTAGTACCTATGTTGCATTTAGATTCAACCTCTACTTGTAAGAAAACAGACAAAGATAAAAAGAAGAATATAAAACTAAGAGCTACTACAAAAAGAAGTTAAAATGATACAAATGCATTTGAACAATAATAAATAACAACTCACTAGAGAACGTGAACAAAATATTACAAATTTCAAGAAATATATAAGTCACTTCTCACCATTCGTGCAAAGATATAATACATGGCACCGCTTGTATGATATACATTTGGCGCCAATATTACTGCGTCTTGGTTTTTCTCGTTATGAAAACTTCGACAACTAGTAATCGCATCGATATTATAATCAACAATCAAACTATTATAGTATGTACAATAATAAAGTACAAAAATATGATTTGTCATTAGTCACATCAAGATAATTTGTTTTTTTTTATTCAAATTTTGTTCTCAATTTAACTTTACCGCTTTAGATTCATGAAAGCAATTGTTGATACAGACGACTCGTATAACTCAATGAAAAGAGGATCGCTTGATTTTCTTACTCATTTAATTCCTGATCCGAGAGCATGCGTCTCCTTCGACACGAGTATCTCATTCGAAGTAGACGCGAGGACAAGCAATCGAGAAAGAAGCAAAACGCAAATAGTCAGAGAAATGTAGATAGTCAATTCCTTTCGTCGATCCACGTGGCAAGTTCTCTGTTGACAGTAATTTAAATTCTAATTCGTGTCGTATAGAGACTATAATACATTAAAGTCGCCCACAGGCGGTTTAACGTGAATGGAGAAAATGGAGATTGGTCCGCGATAATATACTGTGTGCAGGTGCAGAAGGACGTTCTATTTCGGTATATGTATATCTATGTAAAGACGTTAAGCGATCTCTCGTCTTTAACTAGTTAAGATTACCGGCGAAATTGTGCAAATTCAATGCCGATTAAATCCAAATCGCACAATGAATTTAGAACCAATATGGAAAAGCTATTAAGCGAGATTAGTCGTGATGGAATTACTTTTCGTCAGCGCGATATCCATTTATTTTACGTCAAAGAAATACTCGGTAAATGTAGGGAAAAAAAAAGACAACAAATATTGTACACTCACAGTAGCACTTGAAGAGATCAGTAAAGCAGTAGGACAGAAACCGAGACAGCGAGCGCAGTTGTGGATGCTAGACGCTATTACGTAACTCACTCGGAGCGAAACGTTCTATTTTCCGGCAGGCAACGACCACTTCTCCCCTACTTTTCTCGCCATCCACTCAACGTTTCAGACTGAAACGTACCCCGAAAGAAGATATTCAGGAGTAAGAGTGCCTAGAGAGTCTCGAACAACAGTCGGTGGGCCTGCGAATGAAACTCGCATCAGTTTCGTCCGGACGACGGACGAAACGAGCGGGGAAAAATCCGGAAGAAAGTTTCAGCGGAAAACTATACTACGGATGTGCGCGTTGAAACTTGCGCGAAAATTTATGTCACACCTCGCGCGCAGTCACGTATAAGAGAATTTTTAACGGTAGTCACAAAAGTTCGCGGACACATCCACGGTTGGTACATGATGCATGTCAGATCGCGATGACACTTGAATCGCCGTTTGAACGATACTATTGTAAATAATATGAAAGAAGTTCGGACTGCAGAGCTCTCTCGGCGAGACCCGATGGGTCCGGTAAATCTTAACTGAGAGAAACTTCCGAAAATTTACGTCGTCGCGTGCACGACCGTTCACGGAAGTCACCTAAAAGGCCACGCGGGAATTCCACGGGCGAAGAGAGAAAGCTTCGTCCCCGTAAGGGACACATTAATCCACGTTAAGTCTCGGCTAAATAAGTGCTGCTGGACTGCACAAAAAACCGACTCCGTCGAACAGATAAAGAAGATTCGAACGAACATTACGGCGTTAATGCGGAAAAAAGTCTAAAACACAGTCGTAGACACAGTCAGTTCATAAAAGATATTATTCCATAAATTTGCGATTACGTGCGAATAAATCTAGCAATTTTTGACCGTTAAAAAAGATTCGTTTAAAAAACTTTTTTCTTTAAAAATAAAAGTCAGAGTATATTTACATGTCATTACAATTATTTAAATCTTCATTTTAATTAAAAAAACAAAAGAGAATTGAACTTTTTGCCGATTGTGTCCGGAAAGTAACAATACTGTTATACAACTTCAAAATTACGATTAATTTTCTGAAACAACGTCGAGCATTAGTGAGTGAAATATTAATGGACCTTGCTTCACTTCTCGATAAATCCTAGTGAAACGGTCCGGTGTGCTATACTACATGCCATCTGCCACTGTTCCAAAGTGTTTAGAGAGAAACTAATGGTGCGCTAGACGCGTGTTCATATGGCGCGCAGTTGAGTTATTGTAGCGAACCCGTGTGTTGTGGAAAACTTGGAGAAGCAAAAATGATCGTCATTTTTGCAAATGCAAATGCATCTTTAATCTTTAGTAAGTTTTACGACGTTTTTAATATGACTCTCGTCTGGCGTGTATTATACCATGTGGAAAATTTATGAATCGAAATCTTATCTCGATAAAATATGAAGGAGAACTGTTGATTCGATGACACTTCGCGTCTCTCGACTCGGAACGGACTTAACAACATAACATTTGTTCCCGTACGTGACGTTCAATGCATTTCAAAATGTTTCTCCTTTCTCATTTCGCTGACACGATGGACGCAACGAAGGAAGCAACACATCCCACGGGAAAAGAAGAAATTTCCCGACGGATCAACGGGAATTTTAAATTTTCACGTGAAAAGAGAGAGAAAAGAGAGAGAGAGAGTAGAAGAGAGAGAGAAAGAAAGAGAGAGAGAGTGTTTTATATGTACTTAGAGAGAAAACAACAAAACTCTTTTGTTTCGACTAAAATCTATTAAAGGATTTGAACAAGATTTTCTAGGATTATGGCTTATTATTATTATTATTACAATTTCAAAGATATTTTTACAACAATCTCTAAACATGTCTCGTAAATATTGAAAAGTCCTTGTTATAACCGGGGGTAAAAGCGGCTTTGTTTGTGGAAAAGGAAAACGTCTTAACAAAAGAGAATAACAAAGACCTGGCTAACGTAGAGAAAGAGTATTAAAGAGATTGATGTCGAGAGAGGAAGGAAGGTGTAAAAGAGAGAAAAGAGAAGAAACAGGGGAGTGATACTAGTTGCCTCTCGGGCAAAACAATACCAGGTTCTCCTCTCTGAACTACACAGCGCAGCATAAACAAAGTAAAATAAACAAGGGTGCAAACATTATAATGCAGAAACATTTCCGGTGGAATAGCAACAGCAACCCTGTGCGTGAGCGTATGCTCTGGTTTGTATGCGTCTACTCGTTTGTAGATTCGCGCGCGTAGGTAGATAGTTCACATCTATGCAAGCAGGGAAGAAATGTGCTATCTAGCAGTTATCTAGGATGTTCTTCTCGACCGTCTCTTCCTCTTCCACTTCTTCTTCGGAACCTCGCTCCTCCCAGACACGCCTGTTTCTCTCTTTGCAACGTCGCGTACAAATCTCTAGTATCGTTTTTTGCGAGGTAACCTCCGGCGAGACCGACGAGGAAGGACTATTCACCGGTGTGGGATACATCATGTAGACAAATGGGACGGTAATCTTTCCTGCCGGCCAGAGAACATTAGTGTATCACGGCGCGGCGCGTGGCGTTTTCAGAGCAGACGTAATTATTCCACAAAGAGAAATTCGACCCGAATTTATATGTTAAGTGCATCTCGCGCATCCCTGAAGGACACTCAACAAGTATAACGCCGTATAAACTTTCTGACATTAATATCTTATGCAAATTTTGATTAAACATATATTTGTATACATATTGTATATGAGTGCGCAGTTGAGCGCGTAGATCCATTTACGGTAAATATATGTTGACTTTTTACGTCAAAATACAAAGTACTACAAAATTGATTGGAAAGTACAATAAAACGAGAATTTATATGGATTATCTTTTTCGAGCGGTCTCTTTTTCGCGCATGAATCGGAGCGTTCCTCGTTTACCCGTCTCTTTCCACCTCACTTTTATCTGCCATTCCTCAGAAAAGCGCCAGGGGCGTCACCATGGGGCTGATACGAGGGAAACTTTTAAAATTACCCGAGCTTTCCGGCTGGGAGATAATATGGCCTATTAAGGATATAGACGACGCCGGGGATCGAAGATGGGAGCGAGCGGCGTGAAGTCGATGTAGGAAGAAGCCGACGGGGGTTAGTTTAATCCCCGAATTTCGCAGTGGCAAACAAGAGAGATAGCGATATAAATTTCTCGTCCTTATTCCGATGACTTTTGCTATAATCGAACGCGTATTTTGGAATTCGCAGAATTTTCCTACTCTGTCGACTTCTCAAAATAAAAGATGGAAATTGAATAACGTAAGGAACGTAAAAGAACGCGAAGAAACGCAATATTATGTCTTGTATCTTCTGAAAATCGATCCGCATATCGTATGTTTACAACTTAACAATCATGTGGAATTACTTCCATCTGATATTTTATACAACGGTTACGTCGCGTAAGAACGTAGTCACGTAAATTCGTCAAGGAAACTGCGTGATGAGATATAATTAAAGCAACGTTATTTCGGAGAGTAATATTAAATTACAACGCGTACTACAAAGCACGTGAGACGCAAATTTGACGAACAAGACGTTGTTTCGTATGTTACCGTTCCTACGTACACTTCTTAAGTGTTTGTCCCGGGATACACGAAATGACGAAACGATCGCGTAAAGTGGTGTCTCGACATACGTACATGACAATTTTATGCCACCCCTTTAGGTGTGTAATGCATCTTCTCCGTTTGCCAACTCAGACTTGCGTCGTAATGATATTCGAAGGTTGCAAGTTAGTTTTGCAGAAGAGAGTTTTTGTCGACATGAATTTTTATTTTGCTCTAATGTAAAAATACATCGGAAACGAGCACATTATTATCTCGAGGATTCGGTACGTGAAATATTTTCACGAGAGCTATAAAAATCTCAGCAAACCGTTGCAAATGTGCAACGGTTGAAAACAACTGCGTAAAAAGCAAAGTAGAGAACTGTAACCTCGAGGGTTATTTTCACACGAGACGCCGTCTATACAAACTTTATTCTCGGTGATTTGCGCAATAATTGTTTTAAAAAAAAAGAAAGAAATATATTTTAACGACAATATTACATCTTGTAAAAAATAAGTCGAAAACGAGATGATGTATCTGTAGCGCACAGCTATTAATCTTGCATGGTTATTATCCATCTTTCCTGAATGCACAAGGACATTAAGGATGTGTACTTACACTGAGACATTTGTTATACTTAACCGTGTAACACAAGTGCTCAAACAACGAGACTTCAACGAAGGAAGAGACGGCACATAAAAGGCAAATAAACTTCCCCATGTTGAAAAGAGAGTCTTCAGAAACTTTTCCTATGTTTTATTTTATGTATCGTGCATATAAGTGTATATACGCACAAGTCGAGCTCTGTATAAGATGGAAATACTAGAAGAAGATACTAGCAAAAAACTCCTTTTACTTTTAAGAATAAATATCCGTATAATCACACTCAATGTTATTACTTTTATTTTTTAAGTAGAGGTAAATTTTATATAATTGATAACATAAAAAATCCGGCTTGTGCATGAGTCTGTACTACGTATGAAAAAACTAACGCGTTTCTTATCCCCGCAAAATCGTTTCGTTTTCAAGCGAATAGCTAGAAATCCATGTTCGTGTCTATAAAACTTGATTACTTGCACGAATTCTACCAGGAAATTCGAAAGGCGAATATAAGACTCCCGTAAAATGTTCAAATTACCCCAACCTCGTTAAAGATACGCGCAATGAAACATTTAACGTTTGACACGCAAATAAATCCTGTCACGTAGCGACGTTATACGTCGCGCGAGAGAATCAAGCCGAGGGCATATCGGGTAGAAATGAAAGTTCTGTGCAAAACGACCACAATCTCTTCTTCGACAACGATATTTCTGACCAAACGTGTATATGTATTTTACATGTAAAAATTGTTTTGCAAAAAAGTATCATGAATTTTGATGTACAGTGAATATTCGATGCAAAACATTTAAAAATAAATGATCTCTTTAAACTTCTTTGAATATGCATCAAATAACATAATTGACACGCAAGATATCAACGAGAATAAAATTAATTCCAACAATATCGCAAAATGAGAAAATCTTCCAGCGAAAGAATATTAATTTTTCAGCATAAAAAAAAAAACACGAAGTCTGAAAGGATTCGAAATGATTCCCTAGCGATAACATGAAAAGGTTCAAAGAGAAATGAAAAAGGAAAAAGGTAAAACAGCCGGCGGGTAATACTTTATCTCCTGATACCATTGTTATTTCAGGCAATCTGCCTGGATCCATTTTGGAATAACACGCGAAGGTTATTGCGCAACACAAATCCGTAGCTACTACAAATATTAAGTTCGTATAGAATGTACGCATAGAATTCTCGCTTTTGTTGCCCTTATGTTCTTTGCAAAACATGGTAAATATATTCGATAGAAATTTCACTACAATTTTCTATGTCGCTTACTTGGTCCGCGCGATAAACGTCGATGTACAAACTTGTAGGTGTGTGTGTGTATACATTTGATATTACACAACGTTATTTTCACGTACATTCTTTCCCACGAAAGCGCACGATTCCAGATCGGACGTTAGTTCACGCGAAAAGCGACTGCAGGGCGAAATTTTATTATCAAAGTTACAAGCCTTCATTTAGTATCATCGATAACGCGGACTATGGCGCATCCCGTGTACGAATATCAGGTGGAATTTACGAGCTAACTTTCTAGACTTCGTTGAGTTCGCGTCAAGCCGCGTTAATACGCAATAGCGCGAACGCCGTACAAACGCGCGCCAGCACACAGACACGCTTATCGAATACCTAAGCAAACCAGAGGGTTGTCTAGTGAAAGAGAGAGGAGAGCTGTAGCGAGGGAGAAGTGGCAGTGGGGAAGTTACGGTGGTGCCGCAGACCCTTCCGTAGGTTTACGACTGTGGAATATCGAATGTTAATACCGACTGTCATTGTATCAGAAGTTTCATCCGAAACTTCGACTACCGTCGCGGCCCATAACCGAGAATTATTCACCGACTCGGAATCAACTTCCCGCCGCCGCTCGTTGTCGTGAGCGATTTGACTTGCCAAATATTTAATTTCACACGTAACAATAAATCGCATTTTAGTGAAGTCTTTTCGTTTAAAGTCATTAGCAACGATATTACGATTAAAAAGAAACAAACAAGAAGTCACACGATCTCTCGCGATAAAAAAGATGATTCGCTTAAAAAAAATACGCACACATAAGATCAGTGTACTCTTGTTTACATAAAAAAACCCTTTCTCGCTCGCGTGTTATCAAAGCGATGTCTCAAAGGTATTAATCCTTGGGAGGCAGCTGCCGAATCACCCCTTGGAGAGCCGCAAGTGGCGCGACCGGGGCCAGCATAAACACGCTTAAGTTTCGAAGGTTGAGTGCTGCAGCCCGTCACTTGCACGCCATTCCACGAAGGGACTCTCCGCCTAAGTACTTGAGTACAGCAGAGGCGCGGCACCAGCGGCTCGACTAAGAGTTTGTTGCTGTTTCTTGTTCGCGCGTTGCCTCCGTCGGAGAGAGCTACCCCTTAATCGCCATCGCAAGTTTAATGTCGCTCTGAACAACGCGAGTCGCATTGTTATTGTGGCCGTTAGCGTAACGTTTTCCGTCACATTTTTCGTCGGCAAAAAATTAAAAAAAAAAAAAATTACGATTTAACCCGATTGTCGTGTCGTGACAGTAACGCGCGCATTCGAGCTCATAAGAGCGAATTCCACGCAAATGATATATAATTAAAGAAAAAAAACTATTTTATTGATAAAAAAACTGACTTTCTTGTCTCTTTTTCCCGCTTTTACGTAGAAGATTAAAAACCTTTTTAATCCATTTGTTTTAACAGAGAAATACTCTATCTAGGGCGTTATATCGAATAAATAAACGCTTTCGCGAGCATCCGAGCCATTTCGGACGTCCATCCTATTAACCCGTGGTCTACGATCGCGAAGCACAGACCGTAACTGTAAAAATAATCAACGTGTACTTCGTCCGCTTCGCTACTAACAGCGTAATACGCTTCCCGTTTTACGATCCTCTTTTACCAACGTTTCAAGCCCGACATTGCACCGACCATGACACACATATAGGTATATAAGCTCCCCTTATAGTCCCTTACATCGATCAAACGCACACGAGCTCCACGTTTTAAAAATGTTGTTTTTAAAAATGTCGAAAAAAAATGTCGACGGGACGCTAACCGAAAAAAAAAAAAAAAAAAAAAAAAAAAAAAAAAAAAATTTGTCGCCAGAGAATTGCGCGTTTAAGAACGACGTATACGCGTAAATGATTCCAAAAGTCGCGTGAAGCGGAAAACGCATCGTGTATTCGTTGTAAAAAAAAAAAACCATGTCCGATACAAACGCGTTGAAAGTGCTACTACTACAATCAGACTTGAGATTCCGCTCACGAAAGCCCATGCAGAATGCAAGAATACACCTCGAAACGTAGACGCTTCCGCGCTGTAAAAGCGAAGTGTTAAATCCGTTTACGCGGGGAATCTATTCAGGTATTTATTTAAAACGCTCTTGTCCATGTTCTTGTGAGGGATTGGCCTAGGACCGAGGCATTTTTCGACTACCAACGAGCTAGTTTGCTATTCCGGAAGGAAGCGAATGGCAATGCATGCTGGGAATAGCGCGCGCGCGCGGCAGCTGTGCACGGAGTTCGAAGTATATCTGAAAAGGAGCCTCTGGGATTCTATGGTTTGCATAGGTCCCAGCGGGTTTCCGTTTTAAACACAAGACAAGATATAAACGAAATATTTGCATACTCCCTACGATATCGGAGATGTGTTTCTTGCGAGACGTACTATCTCTGCGTATTATATCTGTGTTTTAACTCGATTAATAATATAAACAATAATATAAATACGAATTAATGAGATAACAAAACGCGCTCAGAGTGTTCGTTACATTGATAAATGGAACACAGGTGAGGAAACGGCGCAATGAGATGAGAGCGGCCGGCTTTCCATAGCGATAATGGAAAAATTCAGCGTAACGGAAGAATGAGAAGGACAAAAATATAAAAATTCAGAACGGCGCTTCGCTCAAACTACTTTTTAACATTAAAATTACAAAAACAAAGGAAGATTCTATAAAACCTGCCTGACTTGCCCACCGCAAACTAAACCCGTCAATTTACGTAATATGCATAATACAGTAGTAACGAGCGGCAAGAAAAAAGCATAACCAAAATATCCAAGAAAGAATTATGTTCGCGAGCAATCAAATGTGATCTCTCGCGCGAGTAAGCGTTTTTTCTGCGCGAATGTGTGGCCCGAGAGAACGTTACTTCTGTCGAGTCTGCAGTGCCGAAGGGAATATTGTCGCTGTCAGCGAATATGTTTTATAGTAGCGTCGCAGCCAGGATGCGACGACTACTACAGGCGGGGATCGAAAAGAGGAAAAAAACAGAGAGCAAAGGCTAGAGGAGGTGTACCAGACTAGAGGTGGGTATTGGATTTGTAATAGACGCCATATACGAAGCATTCCTCCACCTGGCAACCCCTTTCCTCCCGTCGCGTTCTACGCTGCGAAACGAACCACTTTTCCTCATAGAAGACGCCCGGCATCGACTGTCGCGCGCGATTCGATTGAATGCATTATTCGCACGACGGAGTACAGAGCCGCCGAATATATCTCGCGCTCGCGCATCTCTTTTTTATCCCTCATGCCTCATTATACCTCAAGAGACTTTTATTCCTTTATGCCTCATTATGCTCGAAGAGACTTTTTTTGAGGGATGAATGCAAAGAGAGGAAACCGCGTCATCGCGAAAGAGTCTTTCTGTCAAGTCGCGCGTAATTATCTACGGTGGTTCGATGCCAAAAGAAATGATCGCATTCAATCATCAATGGATCGTGTTACACGCTTCGCGAACTACACGTATATACGCGCCCGAATCGCGGCGGCATTTATTCGACAGTATTAGCCGTGTAATAAACACAATCAGCTTCGATTATGACGTGTGTACACGATGTTGTCTCTCGGTAAATAACCGTGCTCGTAAAATTGAGTGGTTTCGACTGGAATGTCGTGTCAGAGAGGGTTCCGCAGGGTCACGAGAGGACGCTATTTCTCCAAAGCAATTAATCCTCATTGACTGAAACTCACGCGACACGTGCCGCGACCAACGACTGCACAATGTGCACAATCAACTTCTTGTCGTCGTGATACACAAAAAATCGGGTTGTTGTGCTGTTATTTCGACACGTTGGAATAAAAATATTACTATCTTACTGAAATCACGATTCACGATTATTGCCTTTCTGGAAATCGCGCGACCATTTTAAAGGAGAGAAAAGACATCGAAAACAATCAACATCGGAAACAAAAAGACTTTACACGGCGATGGTCTCTCTCTTTCTCTCTCTCTCTCACTCTCTCTCTCTCGGATATTTTTCCTTCGGCATTTCCGAAATGAACGTGGTGGAAGCTGTAAGGATGACTGGCTCAATTTTAACGGCAGCAGCGAAGAGCTGCGCTACACACGCGAGAAGCATCCACACACGTAACAGCGCCAAAGACGTCCGGTATTTCGATTAGTACGATCCTTCAACGAAGCAGACAGGATGATAGCGCGATCGCAAAAATTCCCCTCGCCCCTTCAACTCCTCCCCGCAGACCTCGAAGGTATTGTCGGGATCGACTTGTCGGAATTTCACGCACGTGCCAGGCGCGAGAGTCTGCCTTTCTTGTCTGGCACACACGTACGTGATCGTTGAAATTTTATTCCTTCGCGAAAAGTACATTCAATGCGCGCAACGCGCGAGAAAACAGACTTTCTTTCAAAAACTTTCCCGATGGAATAAAACAAGACAAGGAACGACGACGCTTGCTTCTTTTTTACCGCGCGGAAACAAAAATTCTCGCAATAACGTCGAACAAGAACAATAGTTACAACGATTACAAGTTCGACGATTTCCACCGGTGCAATAAAGACTCGATAAAAACAGGTAAAAAATAATAAAGCTTCCCGAAGGAAATCTAAAAGTTTCGACAAAACGCGAATACTTCGATGGTAATTTCTCATTAAGGAGTTCCTTGCCGCTTAAA
The DNA here is from genome assembly GCA_014825685.1 of Pseudomyrmex cubaensis. Lineage (NCBI taxonomy): Eukaryota > Metazoa > Arthropoda > Insecta > Hymenoptera > Formicidae > Pseudomyrmex > Pseudomyrmex cubaensis. Next base: position 10,503 of record QVOA01008652.1, on the reverse strand, counting down.
AAGTGCAATTATGCAAGTGCCGGCTGCGGAATGAGAGCATAGTTGAGAAGAAACAGACGTGAACCGTAATTCTGCGTGCGCTAAATGCAAGCATATTTTCGCGAAACCTTATACGCCCGGCCTGATGAAATATATACAGACGGTATTTCACGACGGTTGCAATACACCCTGCACCGCGTAAAAACATCGTTGATTTACGTTTACTGTTAATTTATACCATTTTGTGCGGTGATTATGAAAATGAGGAAGGGTATAGCCTAACTTTCTTAATTACTTCTCTAAGCCGCTGGCGAGAGCGTTATGAGAGGAAAAAGCTTTTGCGATAATTTACACTACGATCGCTTACATGCACGTGCAACAAATTCCTAAATTTTTGATAAACCGTCTTTATAAACAGAGACTGCTTCGCACAAAATTGCATGAAGCGAACACGTGTGCCTCAAAAGTCGTCAAGTAGACGGAAAACGTCAGAGCGCTTCAGTGTAGCAAGCTTGTACGTAAATTATATATGTGGAGAAAAAGAAAACAACAAGTTATCAACAAATTACGCCGAGCGATGGAAATGTTATTTATCGCGGAAAATGTTTCTAGCTGTCTTCAGCCTCAGAATTGCTTCGAAGGAAAATAGTGAGGGATCCGTAGTGTTCTACCCCATTGCCGGAGCACCAAATGTACACAGCGCGTCTTGATTATGCGCAACACGTATTCTCAAACACAATCCCGCGACACTCGTAACGCAGGTGGAATTCGAGGCTTCCTCGAGGCAGATAACTGAATTAATTAAGTCTCCTGCAAATGAGGAGATACCCGTGTAACAAAGGTGAATTAACACTAATTCACATTTGTGTATCAAGCGCTCGCGCGCAAATATACTGCATTAGTATTAAAAAGGAATGAGAAATGGTGCAAATTACGGAAAAGTTTACACGTTATACACAACAAACATACAACCTGTATAAAACAAAACAGATTAAGTCTGACGTGGCTCAAACGATGTGCACTGAAAAAATATATAGTTTCAGATCGTGTCACTTAAATATCTGTGGAATAAATCAGTAAATGTCTGCGCGATTTGACTGTTTAACGTGAAGAAAATTCACAAGTACCTCTATCAGTGTACATAACAAAATACAGTTGTGTACGACTACATCCTACCAATCCTGTTTTTCAAATATCAAGGCAAAAAGAATAATGTATATGCCGATACATCTTGATTGAAATCTTCCCCTTCTTTTTGGACATCACACCTTTTCCTTCTCTTTATCTATCTCTTCTTTCTTTTCTCTTTCTTTTTATCTCTCTTTCACTCTTCTTTTTCGGTTTTCTTTTGCTTTTATTTCATCTTCTTTACGTCTCAAAGACAGAAAGAGAGAGAAGAAACTCAAATTTATTTTCTTTACTCCGCAAGATAAGCCACGGCGCCGTTGCACATTTGATTTTATGAAAAGCACTTCCGTGAGAGAAAAAGGAGAGAGAAAGAGACAGAGAGAGGAAAAGAGAAAAAAAGAAATATGTACTTCTTCACGACTATCGCATATCACGTGTTACACAAATTTGCAAATCCATAATCAATATCCATAGCACGTATCTATTTTACAGATTATCTCATGTAGATATTTTTCTCTTCTTTTTTTTTAATTCAGCGAATAACCTTTCGCGGATTAAACACTTTCGAGAAACTTAATAGAATTTCTTTGCAACGAGGTGTGAGATGAGACTTTAGTAGATTTAGTGAAATAGAAAAGTTAACTAGTTATACAGATTAAACGACTGTAAGCGCCCTACTATCAGGTTGTATTCAGGAAAGAGCTGCGCGCAGTGTTAGAAACGGAATGAGAGAAGGAAAACGAAGCATAAGATTGAAAAGAGAGAGGAGAAGGGGTAGTAGCGGGAGAGGTGTTCGTTTACGCAGTTCCAGACCGGCATAAATCATTGGAGGGTGGAATACCACAAATATATCACGTTTAGACAGTTCAAGAATAAAATAAACAATCTCCCTCCACCCTGTTCTGTTTATCCTCCCTTGTGGCCCGCCACCGAAACCTCCGCCTACGGTTATATTTCACGAGATTTCATTCCGGCACAATCTCCTACAATAAACCCGCGGTTTTCTAAGTCGTTGATTTACTTCGACTGTATAAACAGAAATATTGTTTAATCTGCAGGGAGGTGTACCAATATATGTATAACTTCACATAATCCCCGAGATCGCAATTACTAATAAAAACTTACTACACTGCTGTGCACACGTAACACGTACTAAGACTTTCCAATAAGATAAGAGAACTTTTATTGTTTTCATCATCATTAAATATGTGAAGATTTAACGCTTTTCTTTCTTGTGATTAGTAATAGTAGTGGTGCTCTTTACACACATACTCCCGCAGTAGCACGATCATATACATACTGTCTTTCGTCCCATTATCTTTTCATTATTTGATATTCTCTATCTTTCTTTGATATTTTACTTATACTAGAGACTTTGTAATATACAGACTCTCTTAGTCTTTGCAGCCATTCTCTACCATAATAAGATAATTCTGTGGTTTTAGCAAGCGCCGCAATGGCCGCTCCCCCTTTCCGAGCAGACGAACTCTGTTCCTCGTCCGCACGCAAAGAAGAAATTTTCTTTTGTTATAATACTATTCAATATTATAATTCGCGTAAAGAGTTCGTTAGAAGCGAGATAATCACTCTCTTCGCAGCGTTTTAAGTAATAATTAAAAAACATTTTATGTATCGCACATGTAAAATACGTTCGATATTATTTAATAAGTTTTGCAATTTAAATAATATATAAACATTTAATATATATATTTATATTAAGAATTCTGAAAACAAACGCTGAGAATATTAATATCGCTTTTGGGAAAGAGTGGATAAGAAAATTTATGTAAACCAAATCTACGAGAAGCTAGACGACTATTTGTGACAATGCTACTAATAAAAATTATGTACTTACTTGAAGACTTGGATGACATCCTAACTCCAGCAGAGTTCGCACAACACCAGCATGTCCTTTGTTAACTGCGATATGAAGAGCAGTTTGACGTCTTTTATTTCGTGCGTTCAGATCGGCGCCGGAACCAGCCAGAAGTGCCATAACTCCTGGCTCGTCACCAAAAGCGGCATGGTGTACAGCCCTATCACCATCTTTATCCTGTTTCCCAAAAACAGCGTACGCGATAAGCAAACAAATCGAGTATATACATGTGCTGATATTTGTGCGTGTGATTATAAACAATACTTACTTCTATTTCAACATCTGCTTTGTATCGGAGAAGTATTTTGATGACTTCTAAGTGGCCATTTTGACTTGCGGCTTGTAAAGCAGTGTGTCCGGCAAATACACCATTAACATCAGCTTCCGGTCGTTTTAAACATTCTTCACACTTAGCAGCATCGCCATTCGCGGCGGTTTTTACTAATTCTTCATTTACGTCACCGGAGACGTGTGTTTCGAATAATTTCTTTAATAACGCTGATAATCGTTCTGAAAAATCATGTAAAAGTAGCAACATAAAAGAGAATTGCACGATTACTCTTTTATATGATTAATTCTTATTCATTTTACACTTACCACCACTACTATGTCCTGGAAGACTTCCGTCATTGCTAGCTACTTTTGTAACAGCTTGAGGATTATACGTCCATGATGTACTACAGACTTCCACTTTTAAGTCTCCATCGTGATATATTTGTTGTACTCTACCTATTTTTCCTAAAGTCTAGAAAAATTGTATACGATTATGACATAGAAACAGTTAGAATTACATAGTTCGCTTTATTAAAACTACTTACCGGAGCCATAGCTTCGGCCCATTCTCCGTGACCACGCTGGAGCAATTTAATTTTTTCAATATCATTACATATCTGAACCAAATCTCCAACAGCAAACGTTTGATTGTCAGAGCTTGAGCTAGTAACGGGAACGGGTATCTGAACTTTAGTTAGTACAGCGGGATTAAAAGTCCATCTATTGCCGCTTGGATAAGATACGACAATATCATGATCCTCATCAATACCGACGACTGTTCCCGTCGTACCGAGACATTCAAACATGCCGTCTGTCCAACCTCCATGGCCGTGTTGTAGCGATTGAACAATTTCTAATTCTAAATCGACATTGACCTAAATATGGGAAAAAAATTTATTAAATTTTGCATTGTTTTACATGATGTATAATGTTATACGTTATGTACGACATTTATAAGTAAAGAATAAACTATTGACCTGATCGCCAATTTGCAAATGAGGTCCTGTCCGACCTGGACCCTGCTCACCTAGTAGTGGTAAATGCTCTCTGTACACTGTTTGTCCTTTTGCGTCATTAACTACTTTCAAGTCAGCCTAAATACAAAAAGAATTATTATAATATATGAAGAAATATTTAGGCTCCTCAGTCAAATAAGAAATAAATACGGTTTTAAGAGCTGCTTTTGCAGGATGTTGTGTAGAAATACGATTATATATATATATGTATACATATATATGTGTGTGTTCACATGTAAGTTTTTTACACGTGAGTTTTGGAAAGAAATAATAATTCTTAAATTCATATAGAATGCTATATTTGCATCGATTTGCAAAGATATTACGATGTGCGGAAAATTAAGGTATTTGAGGAGAAAGGAAAAGAAAGGAAGCCAAAAAACAATTGCTAAGTGAAGATGCGGAAGCGAGAAGGAAAAAAATAAGTACTGGTTGGAAGAAGAAAGAAGGAAATGTAAAATGTATGTTGCTTCTCTGAAATAGGACGATACAGGGAAACGGCCAATACGAGATGAAACCTGATGTTCGGGTTAAAAAACTTCTTGAATCAAAAGTACACAAACGTTTCGATCCTGGTTTGGATCGTCTTCAGTGTGATTTAAGGAAAAGGCAGAAAAAATTGGGTTATTTTTAATCGCTCATGTGCCTAAGGTAAATGCTGCTAGTCACGAACTCTTTTTTTTTGCAGGATGTTGTGCAGAAATACGATTGTATATGTATATATATATATATATGTGTGTTCACATGTAAGTTTTTTACACGTGAGTTTTGGTAAGAAATAATTCTTAAATTCATATAGGATGCTATATTTGCATCACATTGCAATTTAATTTTCATAAAAGTAAGATACCTATAATAACCATATATTACTAACCATGCCCTCAAAGCCAACTCTGTACAAGTTTTTTGCACCATTATCCCAAATAACATACGCTGCTGAACGCGGACTAGCTGCAGACCAGTCCTGAATTTCATTAACCTTTCCTCGGCGGCCGTTACCTCCATCTTGATCTTCCCATTGCCAGTCAACACCTCGTACCACTCTTGCACCAGGAAATATGCCACGAATTGCAATCTATATAAAATTGTTAATTCATCAAACCATGTAACGTTTAAATGGTAAAACATTTAAGAATTTATATCCCATACCTTTTTGCTCTTTCGTCGAGGCTCTAACAAAACCCTTTCACTTCCTGGTGTCGCAATACGAAAGAATCGATGTCGCAAGTGATGTTTATCTCCGTGATAGCAAATGGAGCAGAGATCGTAATTGCCACATTCAGCACACTTCCACCTTATTCCAAAAATAGGTTGTTGGCGACAAGTATCGCACATCGTTCCATCGTGCTTTACTCCTGTTGGAGCAGAGTCTAGTATACGAAGATCAAAGGATCCAGCACATCGATAGTTCGCAGCTGTGCCATTATCCCACACAACAACAACTTCCTCCGGTGATTCAAAGTTTCTGACAGTTCCCACGTGACCTTCCCCACCATCCTTTAAAATACAATTGCAATTAAAGAATTGATAATTAAAAATTGATAATTAAAGTATTCATTACAATCTTCACATTTCTAATGTTACTAATAGTAAGAAGTTTGTCAACAATATGGCTATATCATTACAGTTTACTAGTCAAATAAAAAAAAAAAAAAAAAACAGAAAAGTATTAAACCATTGCATACACTCGTACACAAATATATTGTTAGTTTAAAATCCAGATACATTTTACAAACAATGTAATGAAATAAAGGAGTAAAGGAAATACGCGCGCAATTGTCTGCTTGTTTGAATTAAATAACAAATACCATGTAAAATAAACAATGTTAGAATAACCTTACAGCAAACTAGATCGTCCATTTTTAAAATTATTTAATTAGAAAAAAAAATTTCCATGTTGTTGCGGGAATTGGGAAGTGCAAATGTATTTGTTGCAAACAATTTCATTAGAAAAGAAATATTATATTGTCGCGAAAACGTTAGATTTATTGCGGTTAACCTCTCGCTCTAACCTGTTTTCCCCATTTCCATTCCGGCCCGCGGATCACTCGAGCGCCAACGCCTTCCATCATAAAACGCGTCGTACGAGTTCCTGTACTCGCTCCGGCTTCCATCGCTCATTGACAACAATTCTTTCGTGTAATTCGTTCGGAAATCAAGAAACACATACGATACTGTATCACGATATTACCGAAAACTACTACTTTGACAGAGTCAAAACACGTGTTGCCAACATTGCCTGCTGGAAATATAATCTGCACGTGATAGAAGAATGAAATACAGGAACCGTGGAAACGGAACGAAACCGCCGGAAACGAACCGCGTGATCTTTTAAATAAATTATTGCCTGTTACGATATCAATAGATGTGAGTAATAATTACATTTTTAGTTTTTAATTTTCTTTTTAACTAGTCTGATCTGAGGAAGTCCATTGTTTTGTAATAATAAAAGAAAACTGATGGATTTTTTCGAGAGTTATACAGAACATGTAAGTATACGAATTTATTTAATGTTTAGCATAACGATTTACACATACACAATTTACTAGTAATCTGTACATATCTATTAATTATGTTATTATATATTTTTCTACAAAATTGTTTTGTGTAAGGAATAAATAAGGGTATTATATACATATAATATATAATGTGAGTGTAAAAGGACATGAAAAGTACGCAGATGTACAGATTGACATACAAAATCTTTTATTCATATAAAAGGACACTTTATACTAGCACGTACTGTCAAACCTATCCTACTTCCATACAGTCGGCATCGCCGGGACGCTTTGTCCCAGACGCTCTCGTTTATTTCATTTATCACATATTATAATACGCGACGAACGATATATCAAATTATATTCATACAATACGGAATAAGGGCGCCTTAGTTATTGCAATCGTACTCACGTATGACGAGTTTAAAACGCCCGGGATTATCCCACATCGCGAGGATTGAGTATTACATATACTAAGCGCCATATTCTTGCTGCGTTACGCGCGCACGTGATAATGCAAATCTTTTAAATTTTCCGTACGTCCCCTCGATATTCGTCGATGCCGAAAAATATCACGAATATGCCGAAACTGCAGAGGATGTTTCCCTAGTAGCGATTATACGAAGGCAATTGACATCAATGGATAAAAAATTGGTCGCTTTGTGCGTAAGATTAATGCGCGTATCTATATAATAATGTGTTTACAAAGTTACGCGAGACAAAAGTATGTCTCACAAGTGCACTCCGCTCTCGCCGGCTTTGACATTAATTTACACATGCATTTCTATGTATTTACCACATGATCGTACATCTTACGTTTTATTATAGCTATAATAGCGTACCACAATATCGTAAACTTATTTGTAAACACTCGACACTTATTTACCTTCGGTAGTATTACACGCTATGAATAAAGGGGGAATGATATCAGGATAAATATATAGTTTTCGTTCTATAATCGCTACAATATTGGCATGGAAAGAACTGACTCGACTCCATTTTCTAACGACGAGCCGCGGTGATCGATTGCACGCGCATACCGCACGTATTGTCGACGCCGATTGAATCGGCACCGACACATCTAATATTATGTGTCGTTATCGATCGCGTAACTTTTTTTTAGTGAGCAAAGTATCAAACATCTTCTATCTTTCTTTCGCGTCGCTTGTTGTAAAAAAAAACTAAACTCGCGATAAAAGAGAGACAAGCTCGAGATCGTATCGTTTCAGTTAATTGAGAGTCATAATATCGATTCTTTTTTTTTTTCGATCTACTCAAATGAAGTTTCACAATTAAAGTATTGGTCGTCTGACTGAAAATAACAAAGATATATGAGACATCGTGTTTTGATTGTAACATTTATGACCGCATAAAACAAAAACGTTTCATACATGTGTGTATCAATCATTTATTACAGATGTTACGTGGAAGATCGGTTTTAGTTCATCATATCTGAAAAAACAGTAACAATATGGCCACTTTGTATATCACGATCGAGTTGCCGTGGAAGCTCTATGAATATGTCGCGGTTATTCGTTGGTCTTTCAAGTCGAGCGAAAAATCTTTTACAACTACGTGAAAAAAAAAAAAAATTAAAAAGAGAAAAACGCGTTCATAATTCTCTTCTTCGCAAGAAGCTGTTCTCCTGGACAGATATAGTAGCTTAATTATTAATAAAAGTACTAGGACTAACGGACCACTGATACCAGGAAGACCGAACTTCGACTCGTCTTCATCCAGTTATTATAAATACAGACAGTATGCGCAGTATTTTGTGCGACGATATATATATATAAATTTATATATATATAGCATTCGTTCTATTTATTATACTAGGGAGAGCCTAGCGGAGTTCTGGAGTCTCAAAGCATGACGTTGCGCGATAGCTCTTGTTCCTGAATGACGATTGTGTGAATCGCGTCACTCTCTATCAAGATATAACATAATCGATCTTTAGAGAAAAGATCTAAAAGATCCTGAAAGTGATATCGCTTCCTCTTTTCTTACATGTAACACTTTGAGACTGAAGAATCGGCGTAGTCGGTTTATCTCGTCTTAATGACAACTATATACTTTCGTACAAATGTATAGAACATCGTTAAGTATTATCATCAGGAGGGTACAGTGTATATAAAGAATTATATAAATGTATATATATTTTATATTTATATATATTTATATATTTATATATTTATATATAATGACGCCAGCTCGCCGGAGAAGCAAGTTCTCGGATCGGTCCTCCGCGCGAGCCGCTGTTTGAGCTTTGAGATGCGTGTATCTTTCGTCTCTCTGGCTTCCTTTTTTTTTCATCTTTTAACATATTATAATGCAACATGCACACGCGCACATACACACGCTCACACGCGCGCACTGGGACACGATCGTTGGCACTGTATGTACGATTTGGCAGATCGATCAGAAAGAAAAAGAGAATGGCTCAATCGGAAACTCTTCCGCAGGAAGGAAACGACTAGGATCCTTCGGGAATTCTTGCGGCTTAGGCGTAACTGGAAGCACGATCGGCTGGCTATGCCGATCCACACTGATCTCTCGATCGTGTTCGAGTGCGCGTAAACATCAGTAAACTTGAATAATGTGATCCAATCGTTAGGATACACGTGGCAGCCGAATGAACGATCTAGAACACGTTCGATCGCATAGCAAGTAATGACATATCGTCGTCGCTTGAGATTGCGCAGTGATACTACATGAGTATAAGGATATGTTGTCGTAATCTTATTTATTTTCCCTTATTTCTGACTTTCAGCTTTAGCATTGTAAGAAAGATATCTCGGATGTGCGTAGTTTTTGCATAGAAAAATGTTTTAAAAAACTTCTAACTATATATAAACGATCTAATAAACTGAGATATCCTTCCTACGATTCTCTCTCACTTTTTCAGTATCACTGTGCAATCGATCGGCCGGCGTTACGACTGACAAATTTCTTTTGCTTTTGGCATTTTTTTTGTGCGTCGTACGAAACGCATTCGTCGTATTTCTTCTGTTTCTTTGTTCTCCATTACCTACGAAAAGTCGCGATCGCGACTTTTCAACAGAATTTACAATTAACGAATCGAACCTCAAAGCAAATCCAAAGAAAGATAAAACTTTATTTTAAGCAGTTTAATGTTACACGATTTGATTCGCATTTCCCATAAAAAAAAGTATTTTATTGGGATAAAATATCGTTTTCTTTATAGAGAGCTACTCAAATTGCAAAACATTAAAATGCTCGTGATAAAATTTAGTGGTGTTATAGTTCGAAGTTGGTTCGCTAAAATTCAGATTCTGCCTTAGGGTTTATTTAATACCGACGATGAGACCGTGGCTTGCGGACGGCGCTCGTTAACGAAACGAAAGCAATGCCGCTGATATTCGACACTGACAAAGGCACAGTCATAAGTCTCGTACGTTCAGCAATTTTTTCTATTTTTCGTTTTTTTTAGAGCGTATAAAATATCTCACAAAGGAGAACGCGAATTTATCACGAACGAAGATTTTTTTGCTTACACTTTTTTTCCACGTCCGTGTTTCTTTGTTTCTTCCTCGTGTTCGCATATTAGCACCGATATATCGCGTCCCGATACGCAGTTAGTTTTCTACAATTTTCCGACCGGTATAACTTCGTTTCCCACGCTTTTATCATCAATTTCTCTCTCTCTCTCTCTCTCTCTCTCTCTCTCTCTCTCTCTCCTTTCTCTCTCTCTCTCTCTCGCTTTATATATATA
>QVOA01008651.1:0-27562 GCA_014825685.1 Pseudomyrmex cubaensis | reverse complement strand
TCTTTGTTGCACTTTGCGAACTGTGCGCTTCTCAATGAAATTAAATATCGAGAAATATTCGCGTATCTTTTACAAAAAGTTCTCTAGACAAGGATAATTAAGAATTAACGTATATAAGTTTTCTGCGAAATTTGTCATAAAAAAGTTTGTAGGAACTTTCCTCGAGTGAAAGAAACAAAGAGGATACGCAGCATAAGTTATTTGACATGCAGATGTGTAATCAGTCGGAAAGTCCACGCGATTAATTATACTTTTGAGAAAGCTCGTTTGTTGCGGGAGAGCTTTATAAAGTTGCATACATAAATCGTCGTGACGTACATCGAGAACGTGCTCGTGGAATAGTTTTTGTTTATAGAGCTCAACAAATGTATATATATATACATAAATGGTTTTTCCTTTATGAAAATACATTTGATCGTCGCTTTTGTAGCGACGTTACATTTGATCGAAATATATTTTGTTCACGGGATTTTATACATACATAAGTTGTATAAAACTTTTATTGTGTGTACGTATCTATAGAACTGCTATAGACAATTTTAAAGCTCGAATGCGAAATGGAGAAACACGAATCTACAAATATATTTCGCAAATAAAAAGCTAGTAATTTATAAAAAATTAAACTCAATTAAACTAATCTGTTAAGCACGTTTTTATTTTTAAATAGATTTTTATCAATTTATTGCATATAGTTTTGTTAAGAACTTCTGTATTTCTAGTATTCTATTAGTTGAAGCGGAACAGATTTATTCATGATTCCATATTGCAATCCGATTATTTTCGACCAATGCAAACACCGTGCGAGATGTAACTGTATTTGCCAATAACATGAATAATTTACAACTTTATACGAATGATTTGCGTGTTAATTCACTAATTCGAAAACTGTGGCTTATATGCACACCCGCTTTATTGATACACCATTAATGCACAAATTTCAGTTCCGAAATCATATATCATGAGAGTAATTAAAAATTGCAAATCGTTTAATGAATCTAATTACGAGTACGTTTCGAGCAACGTACTCGTAAAAAGTGTATAAATAAAAAATATTTATATACATATATACTTAGCGATGTATTCCGTTTGTTGTGCACAAAAATTGGTAATGCAATTAAACTATTCTGTTGCAGGTAAAAAGGAGTATTATGCTGAAAATGGCGGATGCTTGTCAGGAAGCTAATAAGCATAAGCAAACCACGTTCCAGGAGATGTATGTACAGCGACATAATAACGTTAGGTGCGTCGTTTAAAATTTCTAATAGCTTTAACTTAATGAATAATTCTATTTTTACATATCTCTCACTTTAATTATTACAGTAACATAATTAACATCCAGTTAATATGCAAAAAAAAATATAAGACGTGCAAAATAAATTATAAGATAAATTCTCGCATCAGATTAATATTCAAACCGCGATTGTGTGTATATCTCGATACATTTATTGGACGTTTCCTTTTCTTCGTATAAGCATCCGAGTTAATCGATTCGTTGCCGAAACCGGTAACGTTAAAAATAAGAACGAAGACGCTCTCAAGGTCAATAGCAAAAATTATTTAATAAAGTGTCTAAAAGACGCGTACTTGATTATGTAGGTCGCAAAAATGGCGAAGAATGTCGATTGCGTCGAGAATTATAATGCACGCTGCACGTATCACGTAACGCTTTTGATCGCTTCTCTCTTTTATTTATGATTCGATCTATAGGCGTGTATATGAATACGTCACGTGCAGCATTCACTCAAATACGAGCGCCGCTGTTTCGTTCAAAGGCAAAAATGTCTCTATAGAAAAAAGCGAAATTATAGAAAATTCTGTTTCTTTATCGATTACGTAGCATTCTTTATGCGGATATTGTCAACTTCACGCCATTATCGGAGCAACTTTCCGCTTCTGATCTCGTGAAGACGCTCAACGAACTCTTCGGTCGATTCGATCAAATAGCACAGGTAAGCGAAAACGCGTGCAAATTAAATTAACCTAAAGTTCGCGTTTAATTAAAGTTTAGGTTAATTAAAAGTAAATTTTTGTTTTCTGATACGCAAGTGAAACGCTTCTCTAATTGCATGTAAAAATATTGCTTGTTTAATTAAAACCGATATATTATATTTCTTAGTTTCTCACGATATTGCGTATCGCGATGTTTTCCATGCCATAGAGTATGTGGTAGTTTTATTTTTGAATTTGATTTGAACGTGAGACAAGTGCATCCGATACTCGATCGGATCGATAATAGAATAGGAGGTCTCACCACACTGTCGCAACCAGATCTCTTGTTAGATATATAATCGGTATTGTCATTCTCTAACCTAAGGTCGACCGCAGATCCATTAATGCGAGGCGAATAAAATGTCTGAAACCTTTTACCCTTTACCAACAAGTAGAATATATACGATCGCTTGCGAAAGGCACAGAAAGTGTACTTTCAATTTACGGGAATAATACCCAAACATTTTCAGAAGTTCGAGAAAATTTATTCAATAAAAGTTATCCCATAAAATATCTACTTAAACACGCAATTTTGTGATATAACATTAACGTAACAACATTTCCGTGATTTAAATTAGAAAACACGTGCTTTATTAAAAGATACTTTTAATTAATGCTTTCTTTTGTTCGCTATTTTTATTTTAGAATTACAATTTAAATAATTTTAATTATTCTATTGTTCTGATGGTTGTAGTTTCAGTGAAAACTTAAGAGATTTATTTCAATTTCAATTTTCTACTATGTTATTACATTATTGCTAGTGAAAGTTTTGTTAGGTGCACATAAAATATATTATTTCCTCATCAAATTATAAATAACTAACTAACCATGGGACTCGTTTCAATTAAAATACGCTTAAAACGAGGTGTCTCTCTCATTTTACGCAAAATTCACGTACCTAGTTGAGATTCCAAGCAAATTGTAGTGTTCGCGCGTGAGAATATATTTTTTATTTGCAGAGCACCGAAAAGCGCGCGATATTTCATGTTAAGAAATAATGCAACGATGAAAAAATTGAAGAGAAGAATTGAAAATAATACTCGCAATGTGATAACTTGCATTTGTTTGTAATTTTTCATAAATGTCATTCCGATTAAATTCTTAATAAAAAAAAGTGCGGAACGTGATTTGCGACGTTATCTTTTTTTCGCGAATATTGAATGTCGTTCAATCAACTGTGACACAGATAAAAGGTCTTCTTTGCGAACATCTGCTGGTATCTATTTGCAAAAATATGCGCAATTTATTTCTTCTCAACGTTTAATTTCTTTTATTTTACACTTAAAACATTGATTTTTTTACTGCAGAAATTTTTTCGTGAAAAAACTTTACAAGAAAAATCGATTGTGCAAATTGCTATGTTAACAAACACAAAAATTACTTGTAATAAAATAAACTGTAAGAGAAATTTTTTTAACATATTAAAATGTGACAATCAATGAAAATCAGTTTTTTGGCGACATAAAAAACATATGACCCAAATAAAATTGTAACACATTTTTATCGTACATAGAAAGCTAGTTACGAAGAAAAATTGCACATTTTTCGTCACTCTCATACTTTCAGAGTCTAATAAAATTGACAAGCGGATAGTATTTCCAGTTTAATAAGAAGACAAGCGAGAAGTGCAGTTAATCTTACGCTGCCATTTTCATTCGTTCTCTCGATTGTCCGCAGAACGACAAGAGCTTTAAGTTATTAACACTAATAAAGCTGTGGATTAATTAAGACTACAAAAGGAGGGGACAAAGTGTACAATCTGCGTACCGCTCACAAAGCTCATAATCGGATGCCGTTTGCATTCTTTCTCGTGACAAAAAGAAAGAGCATGAACTTTCGCCTTAACACTACATTAGCGTGGAAGATTGCTTTTAGAACGACAACGTAACACGATACCGGTAAATGCATTTCCGTAGTTTTCGAGAAGATCACTCTGGTTTAATAGCATGTTTGACTTTATATATACTAGTACAAAATTAAATAACTTTTCTATTAAAATCGAAAGCTTTTCTCTCTTATAGTCCTCTTTTTCGAAAAAAAAAACATAACATATCATTTTCTTATAAAAAAAACACAAAGTTACAAAATTTATATATAGCACACACAATTAAAGATGTAAATGATTTTCTTTTATTTCATAATCGAGTGCTTATAATAAAATTAGCATTTTAATTGAAATATTTTATAATATATTACGCTTGCATATTTTTTCTGTTAGCTGTTTATTTGCGTATTTTATCAATATTTATTGTTATTGTCTTCAAAATTGTGAAAAAACACGTCGGTCAACGCGCAATGCTTTTCACTCGCGCGCGGCTGCAGCTAATATCGCCGAACAAATATGCGGCATATATTTTGCAATACGAAAGGGAGCACAAAACGCGTACATCGGCAGACACGGGGTAGATTTAAAACACAGGAGTTTTCATTTATTTTTCAAAGTTTCTCCAGCAGCCGCAACATTGCTTCCGCAACTGTTATCGATCATAAGCTTTCAGAATTGTTTATAAAGCCGAACGTCTGTTCTGGGAGAAGCGAGCTATCCGCGGGCTTAGTTAGCGAGAAGCATAACATAACTTGCTTTTACGGCGCCCGGAAAGACGCGTCATCCGAGCACCCGGGATGAGAATGCAAGAGTGTATACAATATATACCGTTGGCGAACGCTAATATGCCTGTGTAAATTGCGTTTTTCGCCGACGTCTCTTCTCATGTTAGTTAATTCGCCGGCACACGCGAGAGGAGCAAGAAAGCAAAATCTTTTATGTGTTATTTCTATCGAACGTCTAGCACTTTGGCTCACATTGACCGAATAAATCTTAGCTAGTTTGATATCGTGTGAGCTTAAATTTGTTGTTCACTTTGTTCTGTCAGAAATATTCCATCTGATATTTTTAAATATACATATATATAACTATATTATCACAAATATTTTTTATATTATTTGGTATATCAAAACACTCGTATAATCCTTATTGTGAGCAAGGGTAAAGAATCAGGCTTCTAGATGGTCATCGTAATAACGATCGAAGTGTAGTAGAGGTACGCAGATCGATGACAGAATTATGTACCAAATAAATTCCGCGTAGAGAATTCCGTTTTTGCGTTGTGTGTCGAAAGGTCCTTCGCAAGATGATTGTGTTTTCGTGATCCTTCGATCGGTAGGAAAACGGTTCTAACCATTAAACGACAATCGTGGCCAAATATCGCCGCGAAGAAACACGATGACAAAATTTTCGAATGTAATTTTCCAAGTCTTACTCTACATTGAAATTTATCGGCGTCGTTTTCAGCTCCGATTCGCGTAAACGTACTTTAGTAATTTTTGCAGCTCGTAACTTCTCGTTGCATCGTCGTGTAACGCCGTGTATTGTTGATTTCCGACGATAAAGTGTAATGTTTGTGAATCGTGACGTAGTACACTTATACACTCTCTTGTCTTGTAAACAAGAGAATCTTGTCGAATTTTTTCTCTCGAGATAAAGTTGAATATTTTATTTGATCTTTTGTACGCGCGATATAAAATAAATTGAAAAACACACGTGATTTGTCATTCTGCGGATAAGAATCGTTTTATTAAAAATTCATAAACGATTATTATAAAAGTTATTTTGATTTTAGCAATTATTTTGGTTTTGTTTACATTCGAGAGAAACTCATATTTCTACTGAAATTTGATACATTTGTCTTGCACAAGATTAATCGAATTTTGCACAAAAGATGATGTTGAAGCGATAGAGAAAATTGTAACTATTCGGGAAATTCCCAATTCTTGTAAAGTCAAACAGAAAAGCAATTACACACTACAAACACTCCTATCTTAAACACTCACTATCTTGCAAGAAAAAAAAAGTGAAAAAGTTATTTGTAACATGCATCCTCCGCGAAGTTAAATGAGTTTTTACGGTTGTAAGAGTCGTTACATTGTACCTTTAACACGTCGCGGCAGGTGAATAATTAAATCCGACTGAATGAAAAAACTAGAACATCCCATAGAGATGGTTGCTTTTTTTGTGTGACATAAAGTGATCGTTAAATATTGAAAACTCCCAAATGTGCAGTTTCGCAACCGTCGATCTGTGTAACTTACATAACGTTACTTATACACACATAACATTAAAATAATTATGAAAAGGACCACTGAAGAAAATCCGCAGCGGTAGATTTACATGTAACATGTATGTAGATAGAAAAGAGATGTTCTCTCTGGCTTTATTCTTTTTTTTACACTTTTTCGCAATATATATAATGATCACACACAACATGGCAATTCTTCCGATTTCCCGATAACGTTCCATTGAGTTTCATGGCTGACTAAATTGTAACGGATAGAAAGAAAAAAATGGATTAAGAAGAAAAAGTCACGAATACGCGAGTAGTCATGCGGAAAATATTATCGAAAGACGATATTCTTGCCGGCGACGATCTTCTCATATTTTCACGGATCAAAACCGTCCGTCGTATCAGATAACATCTCGAAAGGAAAAACAAACATTTTTGCAATTTTTGTCACAATTTCACATATTAATTTATTCGTTCGATTTTGATCCCGCAAAATTTTATGTCACGCTGTGAGACACGACGTAGTCGTATATCACATGGATTTTTTCCGCGCGCGCGGATATCGGTGTGTAAACTTTTCGCGCTTATCCTTTCTCAACGTTCGAAATGCAAGCGAAAAGGACGCCGCAGATGGAAAAACTTTCCGTTCATATAGATGGAATGTGTACGCTATCAAAGGCTATCAAAGCTTCGGGGAGAATGCGTCTGTTCATTTCCCGCCTTTGATGATAGAGCGTATTTACTTTTGCAAACAAATTGCCGGAGGAATTCTCCGGTCCGGCTTTACAATATAAGAGGGACCTGTGGAGAAATTAAAGGACTTATAGTGACAATTAATTAACAAGTTGTAGAGTGCGCGTTCTCCCATAGTTAACAGCTTTCGTTTGGTGAAACAAACGTTTGTGTAACAAACCACAGATTGCAGAGAAGTGTGTGTTAGAGCTTATAACAATAAGAAGTGAGGAATAACGCAGTAGTATATTTATTTATAGAAAATTGCATTACAAAAACTAAATAATTATTTTTTTGTTGTTTATTTTTTGGATTTTGAAATATTTTGAAGATTATATATTTATATTATAAATATTATATATTTATAATTGCATAATTAATTAGATAAATTTAACATATTAAATTAGGGTAAATACATAATTAATTAGAATAAATTTGGGCACAGTATTTTTAGTATGAATTGTAATACGCACAGTTTTAGTATTTTATTAATTAATTTGTAATATCTTTTAGGATAATCAGTGCATGAGAATCAAAATATTGGGCGATTGTTATTATTGCGTTTCCGGGCTACCGGTTTCCCGCCCCAATCATGCTTACAACTGCGTGAACATGGGGCTGCAAATGATCGACGCCATCAGGTAAGGATCAAATAAAATACTCTGAAATTACAACATGCTGTCGACTGACGATTAGCTTGTTAGTTATGTTCGCTTTTCTTTTTAACTACATTGTCACCTGAGGTAGGATGACACAAAAAGCAAAAAAATATTTAAAAAGTAATTGCTACGTTTTTTTTATATGCAGAAAAAAATTATAAAAAAAGAAGAAAATCTCTCAACAAACTCACGTAAAATATTATTTCACTAACTATTACATTGGTAGCTGGTTTACTTCGTCATTAATATTTCCAATATATAGTAATTTCTGCTTTATATTCCTCTTTTATTTCCGCACATGTACGCGATGGTGCAAATAATTATTCGCTACTGGAAAAATTAACTTTTTTATAATTATCGGTTACAGTGTACATGCTCACTTATCGATTATTTTCAGCTTTCACAGTTTGATTAAAATAAATTTTAAAAAATTTTAGATGTTATTTAAAAAAAATAGAACATTCTTTTAAATAATTCTGTTTAATTTTTATTAATATGTTTTTTTAACCCGCGGAATGTTCGTTGTTATGTGCATACGCAACTACAATTATATTTATAATTATCATGAATTGTACTCGACATCTCAATGCACTCATCGTGTATGCTTCTCTAGTTAATCGCATATTACGCTCTAATAATTACAGACTTGTGTTTGCTTTGTCGATGGCATCGTTCACACATGTAAACAAAATGTCGTCATTCGGCTCTCGCACAGCTTTGGGGCTTTAAATGATTGATATAACGTCGTGTGTTCAGTTGCATATTCATGAATTATATACAACCAAAAGATCGAGTATCATGCATAAACGTTGCTCGTTATTGCGGGGGATGGAAATATCGAATATTAAACTTTCATTTTTATATCTTTTATTTTAATCTTCTTCCTTTCACATTTCGCATTACAGTCGCGTTGAAAGTAAAGCAACAAACCGGGAAAACTACAGGCCGGGAATAGTAAAAAATGCAATCGGACATGTATCGGCTAAAATATTTATAGACGGACGTGATAAAATACGTGCAAGAAAACGAAAACAGAATACGTTCTCGGATTATATCCCTTCTCACGTAGATTTGTCCGCGAGGCCACCGGCTTCAACGTCGACATGAGAATAGGAATTCACACAGGGAATGTGCTGTGCGGAGTCCTCGGTCTGCGGAAATGGCAATTCGACGTGTGGAGTGACGACGTGACCCTTGCCAATCACATGGAGAGCGGCGGTCTGCCAGGGTAAGACGATTCATCGCTGTCGCTCGTCCCCCTCGACCTATATTTTTATCGCTTTACGATACAGTTACCATCGAGCGGAAAGTGCTTAGCGATAGTGCCTGAAATATTTTCTCTCTTTGCATCTCCAAAGAGGAAAAAGAAGCTTATCTAAAGATTAAGAAACTGTATATAAGAGACTGTATGTAATCCTAAAAACTGTATATAAGAGACTGTATGTAATCCTAAAAACGCTTCACTGTAATAATTAATGCCACTTCTATTTTCTTTTTACACAGAGCTGTGCATAAAGTGTCAAAATATTATTTTTTTAAAATATTTCAGTTATAATTTTACAGTAAATAAAAGATTTGACTTTGGGACGATGTAACATCGCTTTTATACTGTGATCTATATAATTCTGAATTCTGAAACCGTGCAGCATAAAAATTTTATTTCTCTTTCATCTTTAGAAAATCGCTCGATTGCGCATAGCGGTTGTGTGTGTGTGTGTGTGTGTGCACACATACACAACACATATTACTATATCGGCAACAATTTTTTTGCAATGTTAAGGCGAGTTCACATAACAAAGGCCACACTATTACAACTGGGTGATCGGTTTGAGGTTGAGCCGGGCGACGGAGGATCCCGGGAAAATTATCTTGCTCAGCATAAAGTGGAGACTTTTCTTATTGTGCCATCTAAGGTAAGTGGGAATCTGTCATCTGTCTGAAATCCATTTGAATTCTGTCATCGCGGATGTTCCGATTGATGATTCTTCCAATTAGAAGTGCCCGCATTCATTCCTACGTCAAACGGTAGTCAATGAAAAAGCACACCAGGCAATGGAAAAACGACGTAGATTCCGCGATTTATCTCCATTTATTCGCTTTATACAGCAGTATGCGCTTTATCTTTGTCAGTACCAATTAATGGCATGATTGTAAGTGCACAAAATGAATTACCTACAGAAGTATGCTGATATTATAGCGGTTTCAAAGGAAACCTTTCATGAGTTTTAAGTAAATCTTTTTACATCTCGATAATAGCATTAAATACTCAATTTATAGTTTGAAGAAAAAAAGTTTTTACAAAGATTAGCTTTTAAGTCTGTAATTACGAAAGTTATCTCTGTTTTATGTGCTGTTGCGGTGAAGAGAAGCATTTTGAAAAAGATATTACTCATTTATTTAAAATGCGCAATGGAAATGCGAAATTATTTCTTCGTGAAAATTACTTCTCTCGCGCTGTGCGAACGATGCGAATTTATTTTCGAAACGGAGAAGGTTCCATGAGCGCTGATGAACAATCTATCACAGAACGATGATGGCAAAGTTTGCCGTGATCGCAGTAATCCGAATAAATTGGCCGTGTCTTGTTCCTATATGAACAAAGTTTAGGCTGTAATGCTTCATTTATCGCTTCAATAAATATTCCGGCAAAAGTTCATTATGAACTCGCTTAAAAGCTCGAACTCTCGCTTTCCGTGAGTTTATTCGCGTTTTATATTTTCCGTTATCCATCTATCGCTCATAGATATTTCGTTCTTCTCGGAAGATTATGATTTCGCGTAACCGCGTAATCTTATGAATCTTTATATCTTTATAACAAAGTCGTCTCGAAGAAAAACTTCTCCTTCTTAATAAGAGATCTTATCGCGGAAATGTTTCCGCTCGAAACGTTATTCTTCGCACGCGCATTTGACAGCAGTGACGATGATTAATTCCACTTGAAATTTATTTGTCCCGTATTTTATACCGCAATAAATGTGTTCTTGTAGCGACATATAAATTTATTGCGAAAATCAAGTTATAATATATATTTATGAGGTTTTTGTAAGTTTTCTAAATACAGAGATTTATATTTTCTTTGTAAGTATGGAAATTGTACAACATATACTTGTGCGTTGAAGATAAACGGAATATAAAAAACATATTATGCTTTACATATTATGTCTTTTATACAAAGACTGCAGACGCAAATTTGCCGCTGGAATTTTCTTTTCGTAGAAAAACCGAGAGGAAAATGGAATGGAAAACGGTGGAAATCGTATACACGGACCTGGACCGATACCCTCCAGGTGTGTTCCATTATGTAATTTTTATTTTTCACTCGGTTTTGATCTGAACGTGGTGAGCAAAATATCAACACTATAAAACTGATATAACAAAGGTTAAAAACTTCTGTTGCTATTACATTCGGTGGATGGAAGTTTTTATTATTTTCAACGTATTTTCTGAAAATATTGTATTTATATTATATTTATATTATTTTCGTATTTATATTATTTCAGTCTTTTCGCATATTTATAATTTCCGCATTTTACATTCTTTTAGAATAATAGATTATATTATACAATTATTTTTATTAATGTAACTGACTTTATTACTTAGCAGCGTCATTTTAATATTGATGGAAGTATCAATATCATTTAACGTGTTTTATGATAGATCGAGACCTAGTAGCAAAATGACAAAATACGTGGAGTGCTGGGGAGCGGACAAGCCTTTTGCCAATATAGCGGAAGCAACATTAGCAAAGAATATTGGTTTAACAGTAAGCGCTAATTTTTTTTATAATATTGTCAATGAAGCAATTATAATCTTTTTTCTGATTTCCCGACAGAGCATTGCAATGATCGAATCAAATCTTTTGGCGAATAATAATACCAACTGCTTCGATGTACAGTGAGTTATTACATTTACTAATTTGTGCAACAATATTTTTTATATTTTTCTCAGCAAAAACACTAACATAAGTACGCTAATTTTGATATCGTAACACGTAATAGTTTTATAATATAATACATAATTAAATTAAAAGCCACTAATAACAGCTGACATTAACGATTCAGTAACATCTATTTGCACATTTATTTGCATTATATGTCACTCTTCTCTTTATTACACACACGCGATGTATCTACACCTGCATATATGTGGCTGTTATTTGAAATCAGTTTATGAACATTACAATATATGTTTCCTTTAATTAATATAATTTGGAAACAATCGCGTTTAATGATCTTAAATTAGTTATTTACGATACCATTTTTCGCTTCCTCTTTGTACGGCGTAGACAATGGTGCGGCGGAAGTGAAGAGATTTCACCTTTTACATATAACTTTAAAGACAAGAATCAGGAACAACTGTATCAAGAGCAGAGGGATGAGCAATACCCTTGGTACGTCGTAGCCTCCAACGTCGTTTACATGATGATGTTCTGCATCCAGATTATTTACTTACCAAAGTGAGTTTCAGTAACAAACCAACTGAATGTTTAATACTCAGGTTTCACGGGAATTATATCACCTACTTTAATAAATTAAATTACGGAATTGTAGAGGTAACATTTGAAAAGTTTTGTGAAATATTTAATATTTAATCTTTTTGAAATCGTTAAAATTCTCTATCTTATTCTACATAACTAGTAAAAATAATATGAGACTAAATTATCGTTTTAAAAAGTTTTCTTAATTAAATTAACTATTTTTTTACATTTATTTAGTTTTAATTGCATTTAATTGCAAAGACGTTCGAATATGAGTAAAAATAATTTTGTTCTATACTGGAAAAATATATCAAACTTTCTCTCTCACTTATAGAAGCATCGCGGTGTACGGTTGTTTCGCAGCCGGTTTAGCATCTTTGATTATATTTTCTATGGTTTCGTGGATCAGTGGAAGAAGCAACAACGGTACCGAAGAAACTACGAATCAAATCGCTCTTAGCCGTAGTGTAAGAATAGCAGTATACTTGATATCGGCCGTACTTGCTATCGCATCGTCAGTAATCAGTTTGATCGAAGTCGATCAAATCGCTGGATTCGACATCGTACCAGTGCGTATGTCCAAAAACGACAAGCAATGTTAATTTAAAAAAAAAAAAACTCATTTGACCAATTTGTTTTATGATTTGGAGAAAAATGTGAAAAAGTTTTCAACATATCTTTATATAATTGAGTTTCTCGCTATTTATTTAAGCAACTCGTAATAAAATCAATATATTTACAGCTGTACTTGTATTCTCCGGTAATAGCGTTGGTAGTCGGTTGGACACATTTGAGAGTCGGTTTTCTGTTAAAACTGCTCGTAATGTTGCTGTCAGTTGTCGTAATACTCTTAGTTTTCTCTCAAGCACCTGTCATCCAATTGTATTACGACGATCCCAATTCCATGTGAGTGAGAAGACGCTCAGAAGCGTGTTATAAATTGCAAACGGTGTCGGAAAACTTCGCAGTTTACGCGACCACGTTGAAATTTTTCCGCAGGTTTTACGGCGTCCATTATCTGGTGCAAGTGGGTTATCTGCTAGCGCTCGTCAGTCTGATACTACACATTCTCGACCGACAAGTGGAATACACGGCCAGAACGGACATTTTGTGGAAAAGTAAGCTGCGGGTCGAGCAGGATGAGGTTGAAACCATGAGAGGCATCAATAAAATCCTCTTGGAAAATATACTTCCGGCGCATGTGGCTGATCACTTTTTAGCCACCAGGACTACGCAGGTGTCTCAAAATTCTTATCTTTGCAATTTTTTCTCTAATATTTAGTAATAAATTAAACTTATATTAATAAATTTCTGTAATATTAGTAGTATTTATTATTCGCGATTGTGTTATTGTTTGATTCTACTATGAATCGACACGATAACACGCGATAAAATGCACGACGATCGTTGTCTTCTAATTAGCAGGAGCTTTACCACGAGCGATATAGCAGCATTGCCGTAATGTTCGCGTCGATTCCGAACTATAAAGAGTTTTACGACGAAACCGACATAAACAAGCAAGGTCTCGAGTGTCTGCGTCTACTTAACGAAATCATTTGTGACTTCGACAAGCTTTTGCTTAAACCGAAATTCTCGGGGATCGAGAAGATCAAGACGATAGGCAGTACTTACATGCTGGCGTCAGGCCTAAGCCCAGGAAAGGAGGACAGTGATAACAAGGTAAGATTTCACGATCTTTCTTTGGAGTGTAGATCAATCTCGTAGCTTTTTTGCGAAATTTAGTTTTGTTTTCGCTGAGAAAATTCGGATAAGTCCGAATACGCGGAATTTATCGATTCGAAATTTTAAATAAAATATATTTGCACACGTAAAAAAAACTAATCGCTTCAAAAAATTTCGTGTTAGTCTTTTAGAGAGATTTAGAATAATATATTGTTGTGTCTGTTTTGTATGAAGGATTTGTTGAAGCAACAAGATCATAACGTAATCGTACTTGTCGAGTTCGCTATTGCGCTCATGGCGATTCTGGATCAAATCAATAGGGATTCGTTTCAGAGATTCAAATTGAGGATAGGTAAGTATATTGAACATTATTATGTACATTTTGCGACAACGTTTTTTTTTTTTACCGCGCAGGCTTGAATCACGGTCCGGTAATAGCGGGCGTCGTGGGCGCCCAAAAGCCACAATACGACATTTGGGGAAATACGGTGAATGTGGCCTCGAGGATGGACAGTTGCGGCGAAATGGGTAAGCTACAAGTTACCGAGGACACTGCCAAGATCCTCATGGATGCCGGATACGAGCTCGTTTGCCGTGGGCCGACGTACGTTAAGGGCAAGGGAACTCTCACTACGTACTTCGTAAAAACACCCTTCGATGATAAGGAGGACAACTATTAAAATCGCGAATTAGAAATGACTCGAGCAATCAAACTTCACTTTACGATCGAAAAATAATCTTTTTCACGATATTATTTAGTCCTTATGAGTCTGAAAACGGAGAAATGTGTGACGGAACATAGAGAAAATATGTGAAAAATAAGATTTTACTTAAGAATACTTGTGAATATGAAACGAATGTCTGCCAAATCGTCGATTCTCTAAACTTTTAATGATCTAACTGTCGATGTGCAATCTTCGTGGATGTTAGGTTGTAACTCGTTTAACTTGCAAATAAAAGTTTAACGAAGAGAAGTAATATGGCCGATATTCACAGTCTAATTTTAAATATAAGATTTGATTGTGAATGCCGGCTTATGCGACATCAGAAAAGTAACGTTTTTTCAAAACTTGTCACGACACTCGGGACAGATATAAAACGTAATCGATAACTATTACTTCGTGCTTGTCATTTAATGTGTAAAGGAATGAGTAATTGGCATGAAAAAAATACGGATGTATGTTCAGGATTATTACTCTCTCAGTGTTTACTGCACTTAATTGAAAGAATAAGGAAGCGAGGAAGTAACTGAAGAAATTAATGTGTTCTAATTGTGTATCGAAGATATAGAAGAGGCAGAAGATGATCTCATGCAAGTATTTTATCAGAATCGTTGACGAATTTCACATATATTGATTTTAATCCCGCAATTTTCGACTTATGAGCAGCGATCATAAGCATCGTTACACGGTACCTGCAAGTAGTTTATCTTGTACATACATACAAACACGCAATCACATGCATACACTATATATATTATATTATATATTATATACATGTGTACATATACACTTAAATCGTCGCAAGAGATATTCATTTTGGACGAACAGTTTGATCTCTCTTCATTGTGAAACAACGAGAGCTTCTGAATCAACCTTGATGTACAACTCTCCTTTATACAACGTTCATTGCCTTTTTTCCCAGTTTTAAAATATTGTGAACACTATATGTATAAAGAGATATGATAAAGTTCTCTGTGAATGTAGTGCGTTATTCTTATCTATAATAACCCACAACTTTTCTGCTATTTAAATCTCGATAAATTAAATAAGAGATTAAACTTCTATTTTTAAATTAAGTTTTTTTAAATATGCAATTTGGATTTGTTTTTAATAAAATTTATTTAGTGCTATGAAATAAGTTTACGATGAAAAGAAAGAAATAAAAAAATAACTAATATAATGATTTATTTCAACGTAAGATGTGTAGAAAAACTAAAATTGTATAGGAGCGAAAAGTGGATTTTCACAACATCATAAATTTACGCGTAGCACGAGCCTTGGTTCTGCAAGCACCATTCGGGTTGCAGGCTGTCCGCATCGATTCCTCGTTTAACGAGTCTCTCGCGGTGTCTCAACATTCTCTGCTCGGCGTGAATCCACTTGGAATCCGGCTCGCTCCATAATCTCTCGGCCATAGCAGCTGATCTTGGCCAAAGTCTTGAATCAGTAGCCGCGCTGTCCGCCTGTTCGGTCCAAAGCGCTGCTTCCCCACCTTTAAGAATTAAAGCACACGATGTATAGCAGTTTGCAATTTGCATTAAATTTTGAGCAAGAAGTTTACCTAAGATAAGATGCTTCTTGTTTCCATAACCCTGGTTCTTGATCATCTGCAACGGCGAATTATCGTAGACTTTCTGCCAGCCCTTGTACGGCGCGCACCAGTTGACACCTTCGCCTACCCAGGCTCCAAATCTAGGTGAAGAAAAAGAAATAAATAAAGATAACTGGAAATTTGCATTTAATATATGTGATTTATGTGTGTATTTAGTATTTAATTATTAGTTTTTTATTAATTATTTTAATATTAATTTTATTTAAAAAGCAGATATTTGAATCAAATTAATTCCATAATCTTATGAAGAGATTGTAAATGAAAAGTATATATTATATTTTATTAATATATTTTCACTAAGTTTACTCACCCGCAGTCTAAATACAGAGCATCGTAGTTTGAAAAAATTATCTTGAAGTTGTTCCGAAGCAGGCGGCCGATAGTCCGATCGGAACCGGTTGTCCAAATTTGGATGATGTATTTTTTCGGATCCAGATACTGAAGATTCTCTTCGCTAGTCAGTCCGCTCGTCCAGAGAACAGCCGGAATATCTTTACCGCCGTTAGCGATCTTCAGTTTCTCCAACGCTTTCTCCTGGAAGTAGTCCCACAACAGGTAGAAACTCTTATTGCTAAGATCCCATCCCTTCTTCTGCATCCAGTTGGTGATGATATTCGTAGATCTCCAGCAGTTTATATTTACTTCATCACCGCCCATATGGAAAATGTCCGGGTGCTGGAAATCCTCCATCATGTCCTTATAGATTCCTCCGAGGACCTCGTACATCCTCTCGCTGGTAGGATTCAGCTGGCCGCATGGCGGCTCCACGCAATAATTCATCCAGGGTTCGGCTTTGAAGCAAACTGTCGCATTATCGCCGACCTGTTCTCGTTAAAGTGCGATATTTGAAGTTATAACATAAAAACATGTCTTGCAATATATTATTGTAAATTGTTATTTATTGCGATATTTTATTGCTTTATTGAAACTCCACTCTGTGGAGTCGTCATCATCTTAAACAAGAAGAAAATGTAAAACCAAACACCACTTGTGCGCATTTTAATTAACGATTAAAATATGTAAATACAGATGTTAACTCGTAAACACACCGTTTAATTTCCAATGCCAATCACATCGATATGTTTGACAGGAAAAAATCGATTTATGCAACAGGTGAACAAGTCCCTACTGAATAGCCTCTATTGTATTTATATTGATTGTATAAACATCGTCTTTTATATCATCGTGTAAACATTGCTACACTCACTGAGCAAAGTGAACAAAACCTCTCTTCAATTGAGCCAAGTATAGTGTCAAAAATAATCGAGGTATAAACATTATATCTCGTTTTATCTTTCTTCTTAAACACTTATTTATAAATTTATACAATTACGAATTTACACACACAATGTATGTGTAAATATTATTGCACCTGTCATAGATACAAATTTTTTTATCTCTTTATAATATCTAATAAAAAAAGATATAGTGAAGAAATTTACTTAAAAATATAAAAATAAACAATTATACGTCTATATATAGATATATCTCTCAGTATAATCCGTCATAACTGCAATACTAATCTGTTTTAAATTACATTCACTAGTTGACATTGTAGAAGCTATTACTCACCCACTGCCAACCTTCGCCGACGTGTGCAGGTGCATCGAACTCCGGCAAAACTCTGACACCGCGAACCAGCGCGTAGTCAATAATTTCTCGAATCATTTCAGGTGTATAGATTTTGGTTGGCGAGTAGGTCCCGTACTTGGCGAATTTTGGCCACGTTCTGCTGACGTAGGGGAAACTGTGGGAATCGGTGATATGCCAGTGGAAAGTGTTTAGCTTCGACATGGCCATACCCTCGATAGTCCGTAAGATCGTTTCTTTGTCGACGTAGTTACGGCTAGTGTCCAAAAGAATTCCGCGATAAGGATACGTCGGAGCGTCCACGATGTATACTTCACTGGCAATTTGAACCTGGTTACGCAGGTCGTCGAAGACGATCAGCTGACTGAGCGTCTCCATACCGTGTCGACCTCCAAAGTATGTATTCGCCGAGATTTGAGCTTCCACCTTATATATTTTAATAAGAAAACTTTGTATCAGGTGTTAGAATAACAATTTTTATAATCTTTAATGTGTATGCAAACAATTTAGTTTAAATATCCGACTTATTGTTAGCTCCATTTTAATTAATATGATCATTTTAGCTTCTTTCTCTCTCTTTTCTCATTTATATTGACTTTATTATCTTCTATTCTACAAGATAGGTAGTTATCTATTTTTTTGGTGTCTTAATACATACATATAAACATATTACAATACTGGACAAACCAGAAACATTTCGTTGGGCGAGAGTTCAAAGCAAATTTATTCAATGTTTTTAATTCTCTTGTCACAACCTACCTTTCCATCGACTAGAGATACTTGTAGAACATAGCTCTCGTCGGTGTCCAAGGTCAGCTTGGTATTATTGAAATTAATGTTGCCATTGAAGCGGATCACCAGCCCGGTACCGTCAGCGTTCAGGGTCACAGGATCGCTCAGCTTTTTCGCGTTCTCCTTCATACGATCCACGTTCCTTTGAAAAAGATTTCCCACCAACGTCTGGGTGGAAATTCCGGCCAACGTGATATCATCGGGATTTAATGGCACCGTATTCTTACTAACAGATAGATGTCCCGTCGGCTTCGGCCAAATATTTCCACTCTCACCGCAAGTCAATTGGCATACGCTGAGTGCGGACGGGTTGGAGTCCTGCTCTGTGATTAACATCTTCTTACATAGGCCGCCATCGCATTTGTAGTGCCACGGGGAACTGCGATTGAAAAGGAAATATCGATAATTTTCACTGTTTCGAATATTGTGTGAAGAAAATCCTACGTTAAATTAAGTATTTATTTCAAGTAAAATTATTGAATTTCAATTATCATTACACATTCGAGACCAACGTATCTTATAACAAAACTATCCCCAGTAGTCGGCAATTCTTATTTTAATGAATTACTTATGACTCGCATATTGAATCATCAGCTAAACGGGTGAGACATTATATATGAGACATACTCATATGCTGAGTCGTCGGTCTCGAATGTATTAATACTTTTTTTGTAATCGACAAAAATCTCAGTTAGTGAGACGTTGTGAAAATATTATAAGAGATACAAAGCGTCTTTTATATGAATGTGATATATGTACGACGAAATGTACTTATGTGTATATAAGTTATATCGCGAATATAGCAATATCACTTTACGATAAGAGAGAAGTAATATATTATATGTTGTGTGTGTGCGCTTATGTTGCACGCTATAATCTATATCTAATTTACTCGTGATTCGTTGCTCTGTTCAAGTCCGAGAACCGCAATCTCGAAGACTTCGATAATCTTTCTTTCGAACATCTCCGAACTTCGGGAAGACTTCGAAGCGACCGATGCGGTCTATTTCTCAATGGATCCCACCCACCTGTTGCTTTCACCGTGTATACCAAGCGCGAATTACCTTTCTATCTAAAACTAACGTTCACGCGGTTGGACAAGTGACACTCGGCGCTATTACTTGACCGCTTTAAAAACAAGCTATGGCTATGTACACGCTGGCTCTCTCTTCAGCATGTGACAAAACAGACGATGATAATCGAGAAGCAGAAAAATGATGAAAAGTACCAGTAACAAAAATCATCAAAACCAACGTTTGCATGAGAATCTCTCTTCTCTTTTCTTTTTGTTTTTTTTTTTTTAATCTTTAAATTTACGAATTTTATTAAAACTTTATTAGATTTTCTTTCAAAGTTTTCATATCCAACGCGCTACTTACGCGATATAACAAATCGTGAATATTATAAAAGACATAAAAGTAATCCTTATGTTTATATGTAACAATAGCACGAGATATCTTTTTTTTGTATCTAAAATAAAAAATCTTAAAAAAAAATCAAACTCGGAAAATTCAGCACTTACCAATCTCTAACTTGGTACTCACGTGTATTCCTCGGCCCGAGTGGCACAGTATTGGAGCGCGAGGACAACGGTCAGCAGAGCGAGCATGCTGTTTAGAATAATAATCGGGTAGACCTGCTGTCTGCCGAACGCTCGATTGTCGTTCGCAGAATGATTTTATCCTTCACCCGAAGATTACATTTAAGCGGCTGCGTTTGTGCCGATGAGAGAGGGAAAAAACCGAGTGGGGAGGCGAGATCAAAGTCACGTGTAAAAAAATTCAGGCGAACCAAAAGCAAAAAATTTGTAATTGTCAGGTTCAAGTGTTTCGGAATAAAAAATTCTGAGAGACAATTTGCAATAGTTTCCTAAGATGCTTTTTTTGTTCTCTTTTTTTTCACAAAGTTCTATCTTTGCATCATCCTTTTTATTACTATAATTAAATAATTACTTCAACACATCATACATAACTAGAAAAAGGATAGTATTTTATGTTAAGAAAAATTTATACATATATATCTTTTGTTAGAAAACTTTTACGTAAAATTAAACATGTACGCAATTCATATAATATGCGTAATTGAAAGTAAATACAAAATATCGGTTCAGCTGTTCTTTGTTAGCAGAATACGTGCAAAACAACTTTTTTGTGGTGATATAACTTTATACATATTATATTAAAGATCATTTTTATATTAAAAAAACGCACATCTTTCTTTACTGAAAATCGCATTTCAGATCAACTAATCACATCCAAATTTTAAGTATTTTTTTCAATCTGCTCTTTGACAATGATTAATGATAAAACAACTTTTTACTTACATTGCAAACAAGTGTTTCAATATAACAATGTGATGTAAAGTTATTCGACTTTGCACAAGTGTTCAAAACAAAATTTAAATATTCTTTTTTATAAAACAAACAACAAAAAACTGCTATTTTTTATCTGCTTTGTGTAAGTTTATTGGATTTTAAAAAATACTATATACATTTTTACCCTTATAGTATATACAAAGAAGAACACAATTATATATACAGTAGGTAAATATTGTTTACTGTAAATAGAATTACAAGAGAAAAAAGATAAATTATAAACAGTGGCAGCACATATATGTTAAAACACGTGTTGTTCTTAAAACTAACTGGTCTTATTCATCTCCACGAACCGCTCTGTATTTGGCTAATTCATTTGGAAAAACTCGGTTTAACTCCACCAGCATATTTGCTTTAAATTTCCTATAGGCATCAATCTTGCCCTTTACTTGTTCGTTCTTTGTCAGAGCCTTCTCTATACAGTCTTTAGTATATAATTGAGGATTTCTCCCTTGGTCAATGTAACTAAAACATTATTTCAATAAGTTGTAGTATAAGCATACTAATCAAACTTGATAGAAAATAATAAAAGAGTATTATCAAACTTACTCAAATACTTCTAATGGCACATGAACATCCTGTACCTGAGATTTTAGTTTATCAATTTCTTGTAAACCATTCACCAGACCTTGACTGCAAGGAATAAAAATAAAAAAAGAGTAATTATTCTCTTGTTGCTGCTGATGCCACTCTATCGAGGTTAACTTGTGAAAATGATGCCTTCGCCTATTACAAATAAACAAATGTACAGCTTTTGCGGATACTCACAGTTTCTGATTCAATACATTTTGTCCTTGGGGCTGAAAATCGCTCACTATAATACGTATTTGTCGCACATTCTCGATAAATAGCTCCAATTGAGCTTCCAAGTTTTCCAAAGCGGACGCCATCTTAGTTTACAATCACTTCACCGACGTTAAGAAGCCTTTTAAAACTAGGAAATTTTCTTTGATCAGTTGGTATGTGGTTGGTATATTAGTTAGTAAATAGTTGACCGTAAAAATAACAGATGGTACTCAAACATGCAGTGGAGTTTTTCAGTTCGTTTTGCTGTCATCAAAATTATATTCTCTTGATAGTTATTTCTGATGTGAGTGAGGTCAGGTGTTCGGTTGCTTCGTTTAATACTTGTCAATATAATACAGTACAATGAACTGAGTATCGGCGAGGCTTCGCAAAAATAAACATAACACATTTATTAAATGTGATAAACTGTTATTGTTCTTGAAGATGGCTTTAAAACATGTAGTTGTTGGTGAATATAATTATTTTTCTTTTTTGATTTACGAAATACCGAAATTTTATAGCGCTACAAAAACTGAGTATCGAGTTATGTAATTATTTTCAGGTGGTGGTACTGGTTTCATAGGTTCACAGCTGATTAAATCGTTGTCCTTGGAAGGCATTTCTTGCACGTGTATCTCTCGAATGCCAGGACCGAATAGAATATCATGGGTGAGTTATGACAGCAAATTTGCACGCTGAAAAGATTCATTGATAAGAATCAGCCACAGCCTGTGACTGTTTAAAATATACAGAATGATTTAGAGAGCTACGGTTTACCAGAAAACACATCAGCGGTCATCAACGTCGCAGGTCAAAATGTACTTGATCCTATGCAAAGGTGGTCACCTGGTTTTAAACAAAATGTTAGAAATAGCAGAGTGAAAACAACGAAAGCTCTAGCAGATGCCATACAGAACACCAAAGTAGAAACTTTTGTAACTATCTCTGGAGTTGCATATTATAAGCCCAACAATACTGTGTACACAGAAGAGACCAAATGTGAACCATATGATTTTCTATCAAGTATATATAAGATTTTGCTTAATTATATAAAAACTATATACAATATTAACTTATAGAATTTTTTTGAGTCAGAACTTACTCATGATTGGGAGGAAGCAGCACAAGTACCAAAAGATTGCAATGTCAGGCAAGTAACAATCAGATCTGGAGTTGTACTGGGCAAAACTGGTGGTATGATCAAGCAAATATATTTACCATTCTTCCTTGGTCTTGGTGGACCAATAGGAACTGGAACTCAATACATGCCTTGGATACATGTTGATGACTTAGTTAATATGTTTATGTTTGCACTTAAAAATAAAGATGTGCAAGGTGTATTAAATGGAGTTGCACCTCAGGTAATTGTACAAATGATTTTACATACTTTTCCAATCACAACTCTATAAACTTACATTATTATTATTAATATAGCTTATAACAAACATGGAATTTACAAAGGCATTCGCAGCAGCTATGAAGAGACCAGCATTTATACCTCTTCCTAGTTTTGTTCTGCAGATATTATTTAGTGATGAACGAGCAAAAGTTTGTAGCATATATTTATGTTCAATTTTTGAATATTAAATATTTTAATGATTAAATAATTTAATGATTCTTTCAGATAATGTTAGAAGGACAAAAAGTAAAACCAAAGCATGTAACAGAACTGGGATTTCAATATCAATATCCAGATATCGAAAGTGCCTGTAAACAACTCGTGCAATAAACTGTTTTCATATATTTTCAATGAAAACTCGATACACAGAGACGCATAGATAATTAATTGTTATAAAAAGTGTTATAATGTAAGTGTTATAATTATATTGAGTACTATTATAAAGTAATTAATAGATTATTTAAATTGTTAACAGCTTGCCATCAGACGTTGCTCAGTATACAAATTTGTTTCTAATAAACAAATTGATTAGCAAATAGTAGCAATATTGTGAACGTGTATATGACGAATAAACGTTTGGTTAATTACATTCTTTATTTAGCTTTGAATCACAAGGTGTACAAATAGCACAAATATTCTTGGTGTATTTAACATAGTTGAGACATGCCGAATTTTCTGTGTAAGGACCTCTTTTCAAACTCGCCGACTGATTGCTGTTAGGTTGTGTCCCAGGCATCAAACTTGGATAACTCAAGTTTTGCTGCATCTGATGATATATCTTGCTACTGGTCAAGATATTGTCTGAGACAGTTATTTCATTAGACATAGGTAGATTCGTTTTTTGTACATCTTGCAGGTATTCTTCAGAACCAGAAGGCAATAACAATCGGTCTGAAGAATCGGCCAACGAATGATGAAGATATTTGAGTCTACTCATATTTAAAAAGTAGTTGATGTCTTTCCTCAGATCTTCTGTTTCCTTTCTTGTTAAGCCCGTCACATTGAAAGTAATTATTTTTCCATTTCTGTGGATAATAAAGATACCCATCTCGGTGGAAACTCCAACGTGTCGAATATCGGTGAGTTTCATCAAAGAAAATTCACCCGTTTTTCCCAAACATAATTTGTCACTCCAAACCGATTTTTCGACAACAGCTTTGTTCTCGTTCATGTATAGTTTTAGATCCTCCCATTCTCCGAAACAATCTAGCCAAAACATAATCTCGCCCAGAAGCAAAACGATCAGAAAATAGATGTTGCTCGTCAAGCACTTGAATATTCCGACAAAAATTACTGTAGACACTATAAAATGTAACGTGAATTTTTAAATGTGTGAGATACTATGAGAAGTAAAACTAAAATGTTAGCAGATATATAGACGCGAATATTGCTCAGTAATAATAAAAGTCAAATATAATTTATAAAAATTGTCCTTACAGCCAAGCAGGAGCCAGGCGATACATACTGGTCTTCGCGATAGGTGCAACTTATCTTTATTTAGAATTTTAAGCTGAGTTGCAATCAGATTCACATTGTAATCACAGGTAATGCACGACATTGTAGAGAGAATTTCGATGTTTTGCATTTACGCAAAAAGCGGAAAAAAGGTAAGGAAATTTTGATACATATGACGCGTAAATCGTCAAAGAGTAATTGAAAGTGCGCTGCGCATTTGTTATTTTTTATGAATTTGTTACGATTTATAACTTCCATTTTGTGATAATGTCTCGCTAAAAAAAAGTGGACAAAATGAGACGACATAAATTATTTATTAATATAATTTATTAATAAAATATAATTTAACACCAACAATAAAAATAAATACAACTTTGTACATTTTAAATTTATAATTCATAACTGCAATTAATGTCTTCTAATAACTACCTTTAGAGCGCAACAATTTTTATCTAAAAGCTATATATAGTTTTTATCGCTTTTATTATATGTGCATACGATTTGCATTATATGAGAGTTACGCCTTTACAGAGAGATGTCGCTACATACGTATCGTTCTGACGAAGCAAACTACAGAAGAAAAATTGAGTCACGATTTCCTTTCGATAATACAATACATTAAAATGTAAACTAGATATTAGTATTAGGTGTTTAGCAGTTTTAATATATACATGTGAATTAAGTGCTATATAAATTAATATTGTTTTTTGGACAAAGTTTTTGTAGCAAATATTTATTTGTGAACTTTATTATCTTAAAAGATCTGTTATGTTATCAATTATTTTTAAAATATTCCATTTTTCATCGTAATTCTAATAACAGAGAATTTAAATGGAAATTGCAGAAGTTTATATCAGGTGCGAAGATGTGTGTCGCGCAAACCGCATCACAAGTCTCGTGGGAAGACGCAGAAATGTCGAAGGCGAATCGCATGAAGGTCGTGAGACCGCCATCGGGCAGAAATTACGCTTCGCAAAACCGTTATCATGGCTCGCAAGAAAAATGATCGCTGATAAGAACACACGTGTTCAAAAGACGAAACGATCGTTCCCCGTAATCGTCAACACGCTTCCACACAGAGATATGTAAGTATACCCGGTGCAATAGTACTTAATGAGCATTCCCACTCTCAAACTGAATTGTTTTTTACGTTTCTCTTTCTCACGAAATCACGCAAAACAATGCATTCAATCGTCAATTATGATATTGGGCGATGAGAATTAAACGGGAAGCTTTTCAATTCTTGTAATCTTCTTCCCGAGGTAAAAAACGTTCAATTTACAAATTATAATTGAATAGGTTGTTTCATATTCACTTCGTCGGTTGATTAAGTGAACCGTAATCGATCAATCTGGTCAATTCCGTTGAGCTAATCAAACGATTAAGTTAACCGGAATTGGTGAAACTAGCTGTAATTGTAAGTACATACATACGACACGTCGCAATGTATACGCACAGGTGGCATTATCGGTATAAGATCATGGTCTGATTATATTGCTGTAATCCCTTTTCTAGAAATAATACCAAAACATACATATTATATTATGTGTTGTTAGAATATTCATAAATGTCAAAATATTTCAAAGATTTAATTTTTTTTTTTTTTTTTTTATCTCGAGAAGTTACAAAACTCGTGATACATAAAGTTGACTTTTACGTCAGAATTATGTCACAAACAGAAAATATTTACAACGTAAAGTATTACTCAAACAAGTGCTGCATCATGCTCCGATATCTATATGTTTACGCACTCTTTTTTTTTTTCGTAGCTTGTCGCACACGTGTTAAAGAGCGATTAAGGTGGTTATCAAGCGAGAGAATTTAATATCAAGAAATTTACTTCGTAGGCGGAATATCAAGTTCGTTTATCTTATTCAATTAATCTCTATGAATCGTATTCTTTATGCGTATCAATCGTATTCTTAATTC
The DNA here is from genome assembly GCA_014825685.1 of Pseudomyrmex cubaensis. Taxonomy (NCBI): domain Eukaryota; kingdom Metazoa; phylum Arthropoda; class Insecta; order Hymenoptera; family Formicidae; genus Pseudomyrmex; species Pseudomyrmex cubaensis. The sequence continues at coordinate 1,302 of QVOA01008651.1, read as the reverse complement.
GCACGAAATCTTACTTGAGTATCTTTTTCCAATACATATAAATTAATGACGACACCGTTTTAATTGACGTTATCTAATAAGTATACGAGAAAGCGACAGTAAATGAGCAATCTTAAAACAACATTTTGTTTATATTTTTCGCTTTTGTCTTGTATGTTGCGTCATTTTATATATTTAAATTCATACGCTAACAATTGATTGTTTTTTTTTTTTTTTTAACAAAAACATCTATTTTAATTTATTATTAATATAATTTTCTAATTAAATTCTTTATTAACTTTAAAGTAATAGTGTATTTCCTGTTTTTAAGCCTAAAATAATATTTAAATCTATCGAGCAACTTCTACATTTTTTGTAACAAAATGTGAAACGAGATATATATTATATGTAACATGTAATTGTCCTATTTGCAACATCTAGACCGCTATACGTTATCCTTCCAATTGTTTCATTTTTCAGTTGTAATAAAGTCGTGCGGCGCTACCGCGAGCGTGTAAACTCCGATATTTAATAAAAGAACTGGAAGGGACTTAAGATTTGCATAATGGCCTCGCATTAAAATCACGGTCGTCATGGCGTGCAAGTCTTATAAATATCTTCCAGGCGAAAAGGTCAAACGGGCCGCGCGCGTTCGCGTTTGTACGAACGAGAACGACTTCGCCGGACTTAATGAACAATAGATTCAGACAGAAGTGAAAAGTGAAGGTATTCGGTCGATCTCGCACACTCTGTTCTCCCGAGATCCATTATGCATCCGGGTTAAATCGGACTTACATCATAATTGCGCGCGACGGCTTATTACGGATCGTCATATCGTTTACATTTCGCGATTACTTTTCAGATCCATATTCATGAGACGTCCTTCCACACGCTGAAAACGATCGTTTTATTACTCAATCTCAATCTTTGAATCTTTTCTCGGATTATCTCAATCGACGAGCTTTGGCAAGAGAATAGTCGAGAGAATCTTTTTTTCAAAATAAAAAAGTTTATGCGTACAGATTGTTGTTGTGTAAGGAAAAGCGTATTCATTATTCGCGCGAATGGAGTAATAGACATAATAATTGATGGTATGCGCGTTAAGTCAAATATATCTATTAAGAACGCTCATTGATACACAAACTCAGTCGTAAAGAGTGTCACGTACACATGAGATAAACGTTATCACGTTGGCCTACCTACACCTGTGTTTAAATCATGTCACTTAGATAAACACCTAAGTGTCGTATTTTAAAATTTTTATTGGTTTATATCAATGTTATATATATATATATATATATATATATATATATATATATATAT
>QVOA01008650.1:0-21034 GCA_014825685.1 Pseudomyrmex cubaensis | reverse complement strand
AAAAAAAAAAAAAAAAAAAAAAAAAAAGGAAAAACACTCCGTGAATCGGAAAATTGCCTTGTTCTTGCCACGTATATATGTACGTAATGTATTTTCGAAATAAAATTCTAATTTTTTCGTCAGAGCGAACGAAATTGTAAATTTTCGAATCGGTTATAAAACACGTTTTAACCGCCCGGTTGTTTACGACGTTCTGTTTAAATCGGGATTTAATGCCTCGACGTCGGGATCTCCCGAGACGTGACGATTGCTTCGTGAATACGTAAGGAGTGACGTTCTTTTCATACGGAACGAAGAAGAAGATTCGAGCGAATACTCGACGTGATCCAACCAACGCGCGTACGTCTCTTTGTGCGTCGGGCGATCTTGAGGTAATGAACTTTGTTTAAACGATCGCTCGGTAAACTCCGCACGGACGAGCGCGTGTAGCACGTGCCGCTTCTACGGTTTCCTCTCGGCGCGCTTTCTCCTCCGTGCAATGCACACGGGATATAACTGGGTAACTTGAAATCAAATACGTCCGGTAGATTTTTGTAAAATAAATACGATGACAAATATTTAAATTCGAAAATCCCGTTAGAAAAATTGGAAGATTTATAAACAAAGTTGTAAACAACAAAAGTTGTTTTTGTTTCTTTCTCGTCTGTGTTTATACAGCGATCGAGAATTGAAACGTTCTCTTATTATTTATTTTGTGAGTTTAATCGACAACACACCGATGATTTATCGGATCGGGTTCTTCTTGTATTTGCAATTGTACGACGACGATGGTCGAGCAGAAAACAGGATCTGCGCAGCCGTTATACTCTTCCCGACTGCTATCGTGTTAAATTTCGAATTTTTATCGATCGATCTTGCACGATGGAAAACAGGTGTGCGAGAACGATACTGAAAGTGATCGGACGACGCGTATACGTGCCTCGACAATGAAGCAATTAGTCTCTCTTACTGCGAATCGCTTACAGTTGCTGCCTGATGATAATGCGAGACAACACAAACGTCGTCGTATTCTTTGAAAAAGCGAGCGAAAGCGAAAACGTCTCGAGTTCTTTATTTTGCGTGCGATGAGAAATTGCATGATAATTACAATCAAACTGACAGCGTATGCTTTTTTTAAAATTAGACAATAGCGTTCATCGCTGAAGTAGCATATTGCATTAAAGAACTGCTTTTGAAAACCAGGAGACGACTTAGCCGTCGGTGAATTGCCTTTCTGCTCGCATTAAATTCCATCATTACGCGACGTAATGAAATGCCTGTCTGCGGCCCGGCAACCAGTAAACAGAGCCTGCAACGCGATCGTTACTTGTATCAGGTGGACGATAAACCGGACAGCATAAACGTTCCCGTTTCGAGCGTCACACTCGCGTTCTCGTACTCACCTGTCGGATTCGTTCGCGAAACTCAATTTTCCATCGAAGCACGATCGGAGACACCGGCAAAAATTCTTAAGTCGCAAAGTAGAAAGTCGATGAGCCACTTTCGTTTTGTTTTATATTATATATATCTCTCGCCGCAACAAATTGTTTCTCACTCGGAGAAATATTTTGTTTTCTTTGACAGAACTTGTTATCGCACAATCTGTGTGTGTAGTTCGAAAAGAATTTTCGAGTTTCGAAAGTACGTTGTCCACACGCACGCGTGTGGTATTTAAACTAACGTATCATAAGCGCGAGATAATAAAAATAACACACCGATGAGTGTGCAAGATCGCGGCCCTCAATTTGTGTTCCGCAAAAAAATTAAATAACGCGTTTAATTCGCGCATCTCTCGATGTCTTCGACGCGTGCTTATCGCCTCGCGACGGAATCGAGCGTGTCAATTAATTCGACAATCCGTGTTTTTCGCTAAATACGTAGATTATATACGTGGAAATTTTTTTAAGCAGGAGGAATTCTGTCAATGAGATCGAGGTTGTTGTTGATCCTCCTCTGTCGCGCGCTCCCTTCCTTCCTCTCTCGCGCGTGCTTCTCGTATCTGTTAAGACGTACACATACACAGTGGCCAAACGCCATTGGACGACGGGCACGCGCACGCACCTGCCACGCACGCATCCTTTTCGAGTGGCCTTTGTCGAGCCGCCTCGGAGGAAGACCATGCACACTCGGCAGCGGGAAGAAAGTTCCGCCATGCAAAAGTAGCGATCCGGCGAAGAGTTTATGTGTAATTAAGGAAGCGAGGTATGTTTGAGAAAACGCAAATTAGAAAAAGAGGGAGAGGAAGAAAAGAACGATTTAATTAATTAGAAAGCGTGCGTGCTGGATGTTACGTGTGGCCGCTGCACTCGAACACAAATAAAATTTAATAACTACAAATAATTGTAATTTACGATAACAATTATAACAATACTAATGTACGTAACGTTAAAACGTAGTAGCGTCGAACGGGAGAGAATAAAAAATAATAAATATGTATTGGTATTAAAAGAAGACACTTGTACGAAAAAAAAAATAATAACCGTCACATATCTAAATATTTTAAATGGTTCCACTTTAAATGGAATGAAAGAAGTTTCCGAGAGGAACATCCCGGAAACTCAGCTGGAGAAACGATCTCTCAGGTGGAGGTCTTTCTACCTGCTTCGGCTCGATTTCAAGTCGAGGACAGGCCGCAATATTGCGTCGTGCAAAATTCCGAAGTTTATTTAATTTCGTGCAGGTACATCAAAGCTCGCCGTTCGAAAGGAACGCGTCTAAAAGGATAGCGTTTTACGAAACGGTCATTTAATGAGTCAAGAAACTCGTGTAGTGATAATCGATACACGCCCACAACGATTTCAGTATCTTGATTACACACGGATAGATAGCTCTTGGAGAAGTTTGTTTTTCAGTATAAATTATGACAAATCGGGAAACATTGAGCAAAGTGCGAAGATCGTCAACTCTTCTGGAACTACCGAGTTTTATGTTTCGCGCGACGCAAATTTTCCGCGCGTGGTGAGAATTCTAAGAACGATTTTGTTTTTTTTTTTTGAATAGTCACCTTTTTGAGTGGACTATCTGCATTCTTGCATTTCCTTCTTCAAAGAGACGAAGATTTTGTCTTTCCAAATCACGCCCTGTGGTTTTCGGTGAACGTGAAGTCCATACAAAAGATCCTCGGCTGTTATTCGAAACGATTTAGAAAGCCATTATCGAGCGAGCAGAAGTTAGCCCACCGATGGGACAGATTTTTTTTTTTTTTTTTTTGTCGTCAACAAGTTGGTGAAAAGCCAACGTGAACGCGCAGGAGACAAAAATCATGCATAAACTGCACAAAAATATTGCAAATCGAAAAACGAAGTTTCGACGATTTATTTATTTTTAAACGCGCATCTTTCCCCAACGTCTCGCGAGAGACTTCGGAATAAAATAGTCGATTAAAAACTACAAGTTATAGAGGGTGGCGAAGTTCGGGCTTTCGCGCGAGATCACAAAGATCAAGCTCCGAGTGGTTCCGAGAGATTTTTTATGTGCACCTGTTCCTCGCGTCCCCGATATTTTTTCTCAAGGTGGGAGAAGAGTCTTCATCTTTTAAAATCGAACATCTGCTTTGCGTAACTGCCGCGACGCGTGTGTGTAGTGAATGAACCTACCACCTTCTGTCCGCGTACAAAGAGATTAAAAAAAAAAAATAATCTGGTATTCTAATTTGTTTCCGTTCGACAACCTGATGTAAAAGTTCGTTCGCGACGCGCGCAGTCGAATCGATGAAACGAGAGACGCGTTCGGGGAAAACAACGTTGCGCGATTTCTAAACACGTGCTCACACGGAACGGTTCGAGGTTTAATTACGCGGTTCGGCATATCGATCGAATCGACGGAACTTTCCTCATCATTCACTCGCGCGAGCCAGGTGCGCTGGATCACTCACTCGACAACGAAGCGCGTACATATGCCGCTCACTCGTGGCGCAACTATTGCGAGAGGTATTATACGCGCGTGCTTTTCCGTGCGGTTATCGGAATGTTATAATTTTGTTACGAGTCTCACTACCGATGATCGCGTGCACGATCCGCGCGTTTCCTGGCGCGCGGAGCGGGCATGTGCGAACCACGTTGCGCTCTTTTCGATTTCCTGGATACCGCGTGGCGACGACAATCGTCGACATTCGTTCGTGGCGACGAAGCTTCAACTGTTCGAAAGCCGAACGGAGATATAATCGCGGATATACTTTTGGCGCAGCCTATCCGGGCTGTGTGTACAAAAGCCGGGACGGTGATAAGGACCGTCTATTTGACCAACGAGATAATGGTCTTCTTTGTCGCGCTACCAAAAAGCCGATTACGCCGTGATTGGTCCTTAACGGACGTAAGTATCTCTCGCGGGCTTTTCTCCCTGGCTTGCTCGCCCGTAATTTATGTGAACGTCTTTTAAACTCGCTCGACAAACCGCCGCTCTGACATACGTACGTACTTTGTCGTACGCGGCCGCTATCGACTCCGTGTCGCTATCAAAAAAAACGCAATCTTATCCGCACGCTTGTTTGTTTAGCATCGTTTAAAAATTTATTTAACACGCTCTTTTCAAAGCACACATTTGTATTTCGCTAAATCAGAAGCCGCTCTTATCATCTTTGCAAGCGTTCTCTGTATCTGCTTGAGTTATGGCGCGCTCTTAATTAAAGAGTTTAAAATTTATTAATCGAACCTATCAAGACATAGGATGTTTTGTTGGTTTTTGTTTTGTAAAGAGAAACGAGAGACCCGCATGAATGATGCAAAAGAAGAAGCGCTTCCTTGGTCGCGCGCCGACACATATAGTAATATCGAGAGAGTTTCCTCGGCTTCGCATCAGGACAGGTGCACTTAAGTATTGTGAGGCAATGAGAGACGGGAATGTACCTCGCGTCGCGTCTCGTCCCGAACTATATGGTGACAGCTGAAGAATCATTACGTGACAGAGAATAACGCCCGTATGCAGCTGTCGGTACGTTTAATTGTACCATAAATAAAATACGATTGTTCGTCACGTTCTATTCACTCGGTTTTAGGGCTCGCTCTGTGCGTTTCGCAGATTTTTTTTCTTCATCGTTGAGAAAACGCAATTTCGAAAACACATTGATATATTCGAGTGATTAGACCCGATCTCGGATCGATATCAACGTCGTCAAAATTATCTGGCGAAATTCTTTTCTATCAGTAGTCGTAGTTTTTTAAATATGACGTCTGTCAATTGGGGGCTTAACACGCAGCGAAATACGACGATTATATTTTACTTTCCTAGCGACTCGGGTAATATAAAGCGAGCGTGCGCTTTCTTCGGAACGTCACGTATCACGATCGCGCGTCCGCAAATTGAGTGATAATGAAATGATTGTGGTACAATAGGGTCAACTTCGTCTGGAGAGCCTCATGTCCTCAGAGCCGTGTGTCTCTAAGAGCGTACACACGAGCGTACATGTCAAAGCACATTGTGCTTTAATATCTGTGCTTCAATATCGTCGTATATATACGACGAGCGTGAAGAAATGTCACACTTCAAAATTTATGAGTATTACACGTACGTGTTTTTTTTTTCTCACGAATTTCAATTCAGTGATTTCCTTTCTTACGAACTTCTTTCCACTTTATCGATTGCAATATATTGCAACTTGTAATAAAAGAGCAATATAAGGGAACATTTATTTGCTTGATAAAATTTCCTTCATCGCGCGAGTTTGAAATGAATTTTCTCGTGTCGTCTCTTTTTTTTTCTCTTCTCCGGAAACGCGTGTTACTTTCGTAAGAGAGACACGCCGAGTTGTGAATGGGACTGAAACAACGCTGAAGGAAAAGCGTTGCATGCACACACTTTTCACGAGAGACCGTGCGTAATACCCCAAATTTATCGTACCCGAACGAACTGCTTTCAGACGCATTGCCGGTTCGACGCGAGAGTCAATTCCGCCTGGAGGTTCCGCCAAGCGTATCTCCGCTTCCTTGCTCGGCAAGACAGCGGAGACTCTCCGAGCCGCCTTGCCGAGTTGTTTCATTATTTGACACTCGCCAAACCGAGTTTATAAAATCGCAATTTATCTTCGAATCTCAGAATGTCGTAACATTATTTACGTATCGAAATGTTCTTGGAATCGTTTTCGTAATGATCGCTTAACGGGACAACGAGCCTAAGTACACAGCAGTCGACGAGGTTGACCGTTAGGGAGATACGTGATTGAAACTCGAGATCGGGAGTGAAATCGCGAGATCAGCTGCGAGATCGGAAGAAAATCGGGAGAATTGCCGCGCGCGGGGTTAGCAACCGTCCGGGAACCCCCCGTCGTCCACACAACCCTCCATCTTCGGCGTGTACGTAGTAATCCGAGCCCGACAATACACTTCTAAAATGCCCCCGCCTTCTATATTTTCACGGGAGGGAGAGTGCGACGACGCGCGCGCGCGCACGAGCCAGTCTCACCGACTTCCTGCCATCCGCCTTGCTTCCGCTATTTCATATTATGTTATATGCATACGGGTCGCGCCGCGCCTCGCCGCTGACATCCTCGCAACTGGGAATCCCTATAAGGAAACGCATCTGCACGCGCGATTCCGCCGCTGCCGCTGGTTGCGAAGGGCGCGCAGCACAACGCCGAGACGACGTGGCAGACAGATGCCTGGACCCCTTATTCGAGCAAGAAGGGAAATGTACAATTATCCGCAGCTCGCGATGCAGCTTATCCACTTATCATTCGGTTGTTTCTTGTCCCTGAAGAGAATCCCGACGACAGAGTTGAAATATTTTGCAAACAGCCCGAAAGCTTGTGCGTGTAAAAAACAAAATTTTGATTTTGCATTACAATATACGGAGATGTTAAGAAAATATTGAATAAAATCGCGCGCTCTTATCTATCTCCGAGCCTCCTCCGAAACGTGTATCGCCGGTGCGGTTTTAAGTTCCGTGAACGTGGCGAGTGAGCTACCGAGGCGTGTCTCCGTTTCCTCGAGGTTACGGCCGGATTTGCGAGGTTTTGCATTTTGCCCGCGAAATCGCAGAGGGCAAGACACGAATTGGATTGTCGGAGAAAAACAAAGAGACATGGTATCTCCGATGCAAGAAACCCCATCGTCTTCTGTGAAGAACTTCCTCAATTATATAAAATTAGAAATTGAAAATCGCGCGCTCGAACAAAAGTATATTCACGTATATTTTTTTATATTTTCTGTTTACATTTGCATTGCAAAATTGAAGGTCAGCTGCAATTAACGGATGCGAGTGTGTACTTGCGAAGTGTGTCATATTTTTCCAAGCAAATTGTGTGTGAAGGATACTTGATTTCAGGTCAACGTTTTCGAGGCGACGACGCGCGAGTCTCGTTGTTTTCGCAACAAAACTCCTTTTCGCACTCGCGTAACTGAAATTCACGCGTCTGTGCGTGTGCGGTCAACGGGGTGCATTATCATCATCATACACAGGCGACGTGCGAGGAAACGCTCTCGCCTGTGCGCGTGCATATATAAATAACCGCGGCAGAACGGGCCGCGCGTGCTGCGCGCGTTCACGTGCAGGGAGGAACAATGTGCGCGCGGTTTTCACGTGCGTGCACAACGTAGCGGGGATATAATGAGAGAAGGAGAATTAATTGACGGGGCGATGTGCGCCGCGAAGGAAGAGAGTCTCCTTTCGGACTTATCTTATAATTATATTCTCTTACGGAACTCGCGAGTCGCGATTAAATCGTTCGCTTCCTCGGGCGCGAGTAAGAGATTAAAATTAAAAAAAAACCAAACAACAATGCAGAGAACCGTCTTTTAATTATCGAGACGGAATTGCTCATTATACCGACGAAAAGTAAACATTCTCTGATGTCTTAATTAACGTAATTAATTTGTTTCCAATTATAATTGAAAGCTTTTTTCTCTCAAACGCACGGATATCCGTTCGGTTCTTATTAAAGAAGTCCCGAGATGTGCCAATTGTCTTCTTGATCAATCGATCTTTGATGAATGAATTCGTCAGGCGGACGAGCGGAGGTCGCCCGTTACTACTCGTAATCGTTACGCAAGAGAGACGCCGGTCGTCCGAAGAAAAAGGATGTGCGAAAGGAAGCCGCAGGCCACGGTGCCGTGGGCATATTTCCCATCCTGCGAGAAGAATGCGAGTCTCTTGGCCCGTTTCCTACTCCCGCGTATACTTACATACACACCAGACGCACACGCGGAATAAAATATCCGCGACACACGCACGCACGCACGCGCGCACGCACGACCGTGAGCGGAGGAACGGTGCGTGGAAACCGCGCTGCGTGACAAATCTCTTTTTCGTCGAGTGTGTTATACACACGGGTAGATGCCGCGCGCCTATTTGATTTGACTTTCGCGCGCCCCGGCTATTTACTCTCGACGTTAAATACGCGTATTTGCACCTTGTACGACATACCGCACGTTTCTTTTTACGTTCAAAGGAATTCTGCTAATTTAATGCGTCGCTCACGAGAGACTCGACATCTCCTTTACTTAATTAGATAATGGTTTGACGAAATGACATTGAGGATAGCGGTGGGGAAGATTTTATATTTTTATAGTCTAGAAATTTTAATTATCTTCTCTTTGTAATTAATTTTTGCAAGCTAACAAAAACTAAAGTAGCATCAGCAGCAGTTTTCTCTCCCTCTTTCGCTGGCTCTCTCTCTCTTTCATTCGAACTGACAGAGCGGTACTTGCGTTCGTACTTCGCAAGGGTGCATAATAATATCGATGCACCTTGCGCGAATGTGTGTTGCACCGCAACCTGTTGGGTTGTGTGCGAAATTCGAGTTGCCGATCGGCGAAAGGGTCGCATAATAAAAGTCATTTAGCGCCGTAAAGCGAGGTGCCAAATAGGGCGAGAAAAATGTGATCGCGATATGATCGATATGAAGGGTTACATGCTTTTCCCGACGTGTATATATATATATTTAGCGCCGTCTCATCTCGTTGACTTTTTTCGTTTTACTATTTTTTTCTCCGTGTCACAATCCGACACGTCAAGTTTTTTTTTATCAATTTCACCTAATAAACGTAATTTCATATTCGACGTGTGTGAGAATTTTCTCACACACGAGACATCGAAGCTTCCGAGCCGGACGAGCCGAAGTGTCGAATTCTCGCGAGAAGAGTATCCGTTGTGTATCGATCGGCGGGGACTTCGATTTCACTTCGTCAACTCGATACAGATCCGATTCCCGCGTGTCGGCCGCAACGATGTTTCTTTCCTCGCGCGTAAGCCGATTCGACGTTACGTAAGTTGCGTCAAATTGAAGTTCGTTTTACCGGAGAAAAAAAATATACGCCCGTGTGTTCTTCGAGCCCTCACGTGTTCTATCTTGTGAGCTCGTTAAACTTCAATCATTGTATTAAAACACTTTTTTTGTCAAATAAATGCCTGGACGATTTCTTAGCGCGAACCCGCATGAAATGATAAACGAACCGTCAACCGCACAAATTCGTGATCAATCAAAGGTACGTATCGTATATATGGGTACCTGTATGAGGTTCATTCGCGCGTTTGTGACTCTCCGCGTAATGTACCACGGATATCATTTTTCTCCATTTGATTACCATTATCTCGGCCTGTATATATCTCGTCATGGGATGAGAGATGCATCTCAAGTCCCATGGAAACACGATCTTCCCTTTCGATATGCTTCGAGCTGCGCGTCTGTCGGAGACCGTGTCGGAGATCGATCGCGCTCTCTCTTTGTCTCTCTCCGATTCGTCAGCATCGTAATACACTCCCAATTAAATAGATCCCTTTTCATTCTGTATTATTGCAAGTAACAGATAGCTCTTTACAGCCAAGAAAGGGAGAGAGGGAGAGAGAAATAAAAACAAAAAAAAAAACAAAAGAGATAGGAAATTACCGGGAAAAAAAAAAGACTCGTGCGAACTTCGATTCGACTTTTCTCTCTGCGAACTTCGATTCGACTTCTCTCTCCGCGAACTTCGATTGTGAAAAGGTCCAAATTAACTGAGTAAGAAGTCGAAGTTTTCTCATCCAATCAGCGGTCACTTCGTATATGTTTAACCCCCGGGCGACGATGTATCCCAGTCTCTTGCGCGCGTTGGGGTGGCCGGGTGCGTCGCCAGCCAGGTAAGGGGCAGCTGTCCACCAGGTGCCAGTCACCCCCTCTTCGTGCGCCTCCACCTTCGACGAATCGGTGGGGATCCGCGCGGTCCGATTGGATGTTGGCTCGCGCGCGTTGCGGCAATACTCTCGCGCTCCGCAACAGAAAACAGTCAGTCGTCCCGGGGCGCTCGACGGGGCACGCAAGGCGATTTGCGATTTTTTTCGTGCTGGATCGCGTCACTCGTGTGACACGCGGTCACACTCTTTTCTACACACGCGGTCTCTTTCTCTCTCTCTTTCTCTCGGATTTTTGGATTTACGAAGTGACCCGTAGACCACCGTCGTCGTCGTCGTCGTCGTCGTCGAACGAATGAAAAATAGCCATCGGGACGAGAGATGAAAAGGATACAATAGGCTCCATTTTTCTGATTGTCTCAATCCGTCGTCGTTTTTCTCGTCGCGCTTCCTCAGTGGTGTGAAGGAACCTTAGGGAGTAATCTTCACACGATTCAGTGTCCAAAAAAAAAAAAAGTGCGATCGTCAGTGAATCGTCGTCGCAGTTCGATCCTCTTTCCTTTCTTTCTGCGAACTTTTCATTGCTAATTTTCGCGCCCGAAACTCTCTTTCTCGTGCTCCGAAAGCAGCACGGCCACATTTATGGGGGTGTCCGGAGAGTGCGCGGTCAAGGGCAGCAGAAGCAGCCACCCCTGTCACTGCTGCGTTCACGTCGGTAGTTCCGGCGCGAGCTTGCAACAGCAGCAGCAGCAGCCGCCACCGTTGCCACCGTCGTCCACGCAGCCCTGCGAACCCCATCATCATCACCATCATCAGCACCATCACCATCACCACCATCATCACCATCACGGCAAGCACGCACCGGCGAGCGCGTCGCCGCAGCACAACAACAGCGGCGACAACAACAACATCCTGGCACCTCTACGCAGCAAGATGAAAGTGCTGAAGAAGCTTAAGCGCAAGATGGGTCTAGGTGAGCCACACCTCCGTCTTTCTCTGTCTCTATCTCTCCCTCATTGTCTTTGACGCTTTCCGGTCGTCGCTCGACTGACCATGCGACTGATTGCCGATCGATCGGATGAGCGAGACTCTATCCGATTTTGTCGGTCAACGCACTCGTGATTTTCTTCTTGCGGGTTCGCCGGCTCAGTGGAACACCGGCTCAGCTGGTTTTCGTCGACCTCTGATTTCAGTTTTGTTTACAAAATAAATCTTAATTCTCCGAGTTTGATTGCATGGTCGAAAATATCGACTCCAACACATCGAATATAAAATAACTGGTGTGTATGTAGGATGGTGAATCGCCACAAATATTGTTCCGGACTTTTGCCAAAGGAATTTGCATTCAAATTATCGCTGTAGAATTGAATTTATCGATCGGCTCGTTGAATATTGCAGACCGAGCGCGTGGAGGAACGCGGCTCTCCGTCATCGGGCGAGGGTGGAGGAACGGGTTCTCTAAACTCTCTAAATCGGCGATACAACGAGGAAACAATTTCGGGCTTTTATTTCCTGCGGTATACGGTCGGCGGTTTATCGCGCCGCGAGTTCGATAATTGTTAACGATGCATCTGTGCATCTAACTTTTTATTATACATACATGTTCGAAAGAAAAATCTATATATCGCTGGTCAACGCAATTTTTGCCGGCTTCAGATTAAAGCCGACAATTTCGAATTCCGAGAGAGAAGTCCGATAAAAATTTTGATGCAGAGGGTGAAAATTTTATAAAAGAAATAAATTTCTAAAAACAAAAGAAAGAGATTTCTACATATAGACGGAAGCGGATGTGTTTAAATCCCACTTGTTATGTCGCACAAACGCCAAATTCGTCGGCTAATAAGTCCGTAATCTGCGATCGATGCAAAAGCGAGGGGATGCGATACAATAGAAAATAGGTTGCGAAACGTTGAGCGCGAAGAAGCGTCATTTCCCCCCTCGGACTGTGTTCCGATTTCAGAGCGCTCGTCGTTATCATCGCCGCTCATTTCCATTGGCGCGTTCGGTAAAAGCTCATTTTCGCGACAAGCTTGTGCAGTCTTCGTCTCTCTCTCTTTCTCTCTGAACCGCGGCGTATCGTTGACCGACTTTTCTCTCAATGGGACGATCCACATGGATTCTCCGCGAGGGAGTCGGGAAAAGGAGAGGATATATATCGTTTCTCCATTGGCTTGTGCCGTCTCGCTTTCCCGCCGCGTTTCTCATCAGAGAGACCGTCCTTCCTTTCGCGAGAAACGTCTCTTTCGCGAATGCGGCATTGTCAACGACAGTGTGTTCTTGCGAAGAGCATGTAACTGGAAACTCCAACCCCTTCGCTGGCGCGCGCGCGACTTTTGTCCTCGAAACCTAATACCGAGTCTCTTCTTCTTCTTCATCTTCCGTGTCGTCTTATCACTGCAAATGTTGACTGAGACAAAAATGGAAGTTTTGGCTCGTGTGACACCAGTGTTCTTTTTTTTTTTTTAAATTCTTAGTTCGTGTACGTAATAAAACGCGCTTGTCAAGAATCAGAGTCGATTCTCTCGATGTTTGTTGTTGCCGCTTTTCCGCAGATTGATTTTGTATTCGCAACTTTGACAGTTCGACATTAGGTGGTTGTTTTTATTTTTTTTTTTTTTTATTAATTTGCGAGTGAAATAATTTCAAAAAAACATGTGAAAATATGTACGCGTACGTACGCCAGTAATATCGATGACGCGACGTTGTGTTCTAGCGTTTTAAAAAACGTTATGCACGCATGTAATAATAATTAAAAAGCACTTTTATGGCGCCGAGAACTCCACAAAAAGGCTTTCAGTTCGAATTTTATTGCGTTCTACATTCCATCGTAATCTGATGACCGACTTTTGTTTGTTCTTTCTATTTTCCCGACACGTGTACGTGTGTGCATTTGCGTGTGTCTATAAAACGACAAGATATGCGTTTTAGTTCTTTGCTAGAGAACAAGAGTCGTTTGTTGCCGATTGAAATCAAAGTTAAAGATTGACGGTAGAATTTTTCTCGCACGGTGACTCGCACGTGTCGATGACTTTTCTTTAGCATTGAATTTTTCAAGGGACCAACGCAATGCCGAGCCCTTTGTGGGAGGTCCCTGAATCGTTGAGGACTTGTGAAAGGAGAAGAAACACGTTTTTTTTTTCTGAGATTCTGTTAGGCAATGACTAGCAATTAGCTCGAATATATTATTCGAATGTTATATTCAATAAATAAAACGTTTTATTTATTTTGTCTTATCGGGAAACATAAGAATTAGACATCAAAGAGGAAAAGCACTTTGTTTCTTGCCGCGATTACTGTTGCGAAATAAACGAGGAAAGTAACTCGGGATGCGAGATATACCGCTCCTCACCCTTCGTTCTTTTTTCCCGTGTTTTTGCGGTCTGCTGAATCACTCGCTCCTCGATTGCAGGGATTCTCAGCCTCTTTATTTTCTCATCTCCCTGTTGCGCTTTTTTTTTTTTTTTTTTGGTTTCGTTTTTAATGTTCGCAGCTGAACTACTTCTTTTCACACCGCAACCAGTTTGTCTTATTGTTTTTTTTTTTTTTTGTTTTTCGTGTTCTTTTTAACCGCAAAAGATCTCGGAGCGATTTTGTCCGCATTCGGACTGGACCGCGGTTGGTTTATGCTCATTCGAAGAAAGGATTTCGTTTGCCTCCGGAGTTGCGCTTGATCTGAGTCACCGAAATCGATCGGTGACGCATTAAGCTGCTGACCGTGACGAAACGTTATTGCAATGTAAATTGCGTAACACTCGTTTGTCGAATGCAACAAACAATGCATCAGCTTCGCGATTCAAGGATCTAGAATTTCCCGTAAGTTTCACTTTGTCATTCACGAGAGAATCATCTGAGAGAAGAGTGTTATTTAATATTTAATCTTTAATCAATACTCGGTGAATGCAAAATATAAAAATAGAAAAAAACATCAGTTAACCCACAGATAACTTCTCAAAAATCGGACGTGTATTTAAATTTGTAAAAAGTTAATTTTATTAAAACAATTGCTGGACAGTAACGACGATTTCTCTCTTTCTCTCTCTCTCTCTCTCTCTTCTGGAATTCTCCTCAACTACTTGGAAATGAAATTTCTTGCGGTTTTTTGCGTGTCGTCCGAGTTGACGTTCCGGTGCGCGGGAGACCGAGTCGTCTCGCGAGTCGTCCAAGTCTTTCATAGGAAGA
The DNA here is from genome assembly GCA_014825685.1 of Pseudomyrmex cubaensis. Classification (NCBI taxonomy): domain Eukaryota; kingdom Metazoa; phylum Arthropoda; class Insecta; order Hymenoptera; family Formicidae; genus Pseudomyrmex; species Pseudomyrmex cubaensis. Next base: position 6,838 of record QVOA01008650.1, on the reverse strand, counting down.
ACCTCGTAGAGGAGAACGCACTCTATTATCGCAGAGCGATCACTGACCGTCCTCACTGACTCGGCAACCTCCACACACCTATCCACCCACTTTCCGCTTCGCGTGTGACGTCAGAAAGCGCCGCGAACGAAACCCGTCTTTGTTCCCACAAGCGTTTCGCGAACCGGTTTGCGGTTGTGTTCCGCGTAGTATTCCTGTCAGCTGGCCGGACCGTTTAATCGAGGAATTCTCCGCCTATTTTAAGGGTTCGGGATACGTCGTCAGGATACACTGCCCCCGATACGCAGTCCTTTCCCAGAAGCGTCCATTCATCCTTCCCGTTCTGAATGACGCCGTAGCAAATTGAACGATGACGCCTTTGGACGGACGATACGAGCGTGTCATAATCCGTTTTTCTTGACGTATTTATCACCGCCTTGTCTCGACAGGATTTCTTCACAAAGAAAAAAATGAAAGTATCACAGTTACTCTACTAGAACAAACATAGATTGGAACATCTTTGAATAGATTGGGAACGCAATCATCGTATTATCATGTAATCATTCTCCGAAATGTAATCGTTTTTCGTGACTAAGATCCGAAACAATTTCACTAATTTTAAGTGAGATAGAACGAGCATTCCAAGATAAAATTCTATCCAATTTCCAGATGTCTTATAAAGACGAGAGTATTTCTGTTTTGTTAAAACTGCTATCTCTCACGTGGCATTCGACTGTGTAAATACGCATTGTTCGTTCTCGCTTAAATTCCCTCGGGCAGTCTCAGAAGAGATAATTTCGTTCGCAACTTCCGGCCGACGAACGGAGAGCGGATTCGAGAGAGCGGAAGTCGGTCACAATATGCATAGTTCCGCGCTTACTTCAGTCGTCAGCTTGCCCGAAACGACATCGCGCAAATGTATCTCGCATTCCGTTTTTGTGATGCTAATGGCAGATTCGCACACACGCTCACACACACACACACAGTAGTGGAACGAGAGCTGCTATTTTTCTTCTTTTTTTTTTTTTTTTATATCTACGCGAGTTCAGAACGAGCGTCTCCTCTTTCTTGACGCTTCGCGCAAGACGTGAAAGTGGAACTTCGCGGAAGCAAGGTGCGTGAACACCCCACATGTGCGGGGTACGTAGCGCACGTGCGTTTCTTGCTTACGTGCGCAAACCGGAAGCAGCGGCCACCGTGGCCGCTTTAATAGCGCGCGCGCGGGTCTGCTCGTAAGCAAACTCGCGCGCGTCTATCGTCCACGTGCTCGCGGCTGCGTGGAAATTCGTAAAGGCAGCCTGCCGTGACGCAAAAGCGGAGGTGTTTTCTAAAGCCGCGGCTACACAACGCGCGCGTTGGCTACAAAAATTTTCTAAATATTTAACCTCACGATTTCATTCGCGGCTCAGTCAGTTAAATAAACCGCCGTTATCTTACTTTATCTATCCGCGTTCGAATTAATCACGACGAAAGGAATTTTTTTTCGGGACGATGTTTTTACATGTTTACCGCGCGGATTATAAAGCTCCTGATGATTTCCTCGTGTAAATTTGTTTATATGAATAAACGCGTTCCACAGTGAACTCCTTACCTTTATCTCGGAACAGAGGGAGGAGGGCACGAGAAGACGGAGCGACTGCCGAACATCTGTCGTCGAGTGAAGTGCTTCCAGAAGACGCGATTCAGGGTACAAGAGAGAGCGAGAAGAACCTTCACGAGTGCTTTTCGAGAAGCTCATTTACCAAAAGCCCCGCTGCTGGCGTATTGCTGCGTAATGGATTCTCGAGTGAGATATCGTGGATTTAGATAAATTGCCATTGACGAAAAAAAAATACCCGCTTCTCGCGACGCTCGAAACACACACACACACACACACACACACACACACACACACACACACACACACACTCTCTTTCTAAATCTTCTTTGAATCGGCTAAGTAATTGATTTAATTAATTTCGACGTTAAATATCGTCGTCTCATTGCTTTTACACAAAACGTATAGTGTAAAGAAAAAAGTCGACGGTTCCGTTGAAAACTCTCGTTGAATTGCCTAGAAGTTCCAAGGAGGGAGAAGGAATTGTCAGTGTAATCACTCCTCACGCATATTCTATGCATAAATGCAATTCTAACTACGCAGCGAGACGTCCTTAACGATGCGTTTTCCTTCGCGCGAGATCCTGAATACGCGATGATGGAGGGGGCCCCCTCCACGTCGAGATTTATCGGAGCTGCCTTTTCTTTTTTTTTTTTTTTAAGGCTTCCTTTTTCCTCTATGGATGCTCTACTGCACCCAAGTGCATTCGTCCTGCTTTTAATGGGGTGAACGGTGAGACATATCGCGCGAGCGCGCGTGAAGCCATTTTTCAATTCGAGAACATTTGTCTGGCAGCCTCTGGGCTTCTCCTCGCCCTGATTCGCGCAACTCCTTATACCTCGAGAAAGAGAGAGAGAGAGCTTTCGTCGAACAAAGTTTTCTCGGCCCTCTCGGCACGTATTCGATATTCGTTAATTGCCGCAGAAGTGTAACTGCATCACCGTTTCTCGTAACTGGAAGCGTTGAAGTGCCGTTTTCGAAGAATGGTTAAAAATAGAATAAAATTTCTCGAAACTGTAAGGACCCTACTTTTAGAAAATAAGAGAGAAAGAGAGAGAAAGAAGAGGAAAGGATCCAACAGCCGCATAAATTAAAGAACAAAGAAATAAACTTATTCTAAAAGAGCGTTACTTCGAACGTTTCACATCTATTTGTTTTTACTTCGTCTCTATTTTTTTCTGCATTTTTAGCGCGCGCGCGCGAGCGCGATGATTCATTTTTTTTTTTTTCGATCGCGGCTTCAGTTACTCGCGACGACAGTTTTCTCCTGGTAGTTTTCGCCCTCGAACTGACTTTTTTCAAGGGACGCGAGAAGAGAGAAAGTCCCCGGAGCCCTTCACGCTCGCGGTATACACATATATTACTCCTGGGAGTCGAGTGCCGCCTCTAGACTTTAATGGAACAAATGTTGCGAGACCGTCTCCTCGTCGCCCTTCGCATTTTGCGATCCAGTTCTCGAGAACCTCAGCACCGCCAACATGATGATAGAACACGTACCATAATCTAATTTAAATAGAACTCTCCCGACAACTGTCGTTTAAAAGTTATTCCGAACTTTGAAAGCCTTCGAGCCTTTTTCTCCTCTCCGCAAGTGATGAAGTACTTCATCTCGTTACGATAACGAGAGATCTTCATCGGGAGATTTATTCTTGTAGGATCCTCCGGCGTTATCGAAAGCGTTGCAAATCGATCGCGTACAATCATTAACCGTGTGCGAGATATGGGAACGGTATTTCTTCTTCGAGATCGTCATTAAACTTTCGCCGCGCGCACTTGCCCCGCGTGTTGTCTCTCTCTAATCGCCGGAAGTCGGCTGAACCTCGTAATTTCTCGCTGATTGCGATAGAGGCAACCTTATACCCGCCCACGAATGAAACGCGCGAGGATCGTCGAATGAATGGAAAAAAAAAAAAAAAGAAAAAAAACCAAGACGCACGAAGAAAAGTCCGGCGTAAGATCGGCCCACGCGCAATTCCGCGCGCGACGTGGCGCCTCAACGAGCGAGTCAATGACTGAATGAACGACGAGATGATTTAATTGCCGAGTGTCAAAGTTCAGCTCACGACGACGACGTGACCGCCGTTCGTCCGCAGTGTCTCTCATCCGCGCGCCGCCCACGCGCGACCGGTCTAATCGCAGGAAGTTCGAGGTTGACCCACCGCCGATTGAATTCAATTAACGGGCGGCGAGACACACGTTCGCGCGGAGAATTTCTCTCACGTTTAATTGCTCGCGACCGGATTCATAAGTCGTCCTCCTCGGAACGAGCGCATCGTGCGATACAATCAGCAACCAAGAGGCGAACGACCCTGATGGTGGAAAATTGCCGAGATGTTCCACATACATAGCCGGGAATTAATTGCGCGTAATAGATAATCGATACTCGGGGCGAACGCTCGATTTTCCAATATCGCACCGCGCGATTGGTTTCATCTCTCGCGCGAGCCGCGGAGGAGAAAGAAGGTTTTAGAAGTTATCCCGGTCTGCGCTCCAGTGGAGTTTTCTTCATAACCACCCACGTGCGCCGACGATCCGGCGAAAGTATACCAGTTTTACGCGATAAACCAAACCACGCCGGCGCGTGTGTAAACGACGACGGCCTGGGTCTGTCGACGATGGAAACGTCGACCGGCGTTTAATCGGCAACGCGGCATAAACTTCGACGACTTTTAGTCGCTTTTCCCGTCGTGATTTACGACGCGACGTGTTGGATCCGCGAAATTTCCGGCGCGGCCGAAAATTTCGCAATACACGGCCCAAATCCAGCGATAAACTCAACGTGAAATTATCGCGCCTATTAAATCCGCTTGAAACCGGCTTTTCGCCCGGTTTATCCGATCGTCACGAGTATAACCGACGAATCTTTCGACGAACGGCGTTGCGATGTTGAAGCACTTTGGTAAAATAAATGGAACCTCATTACAACTGACAGTCGTCTGAAAAAAAAAAAACAGAGTGTAACAATTTACACATTTAAAACAATATTTCGCGTACGCACGTGTCTCACATTAATCGAAAAATTCGTTGCTAGTTTTGACGCTATGTGAGCTTAAAAATTTGTAAAATTTGTTAGAGAAAGAACAAATCCAATTAAAAATTTACTTCTGTGCTCGACGATATCGAGATCTTATCTGTGCGTTCCGCTCTTGTGAGCTTTCCGGTGCTCGGACGAGTTTCACGCGAATTTGCGAAAACTCACTCGGCGATCATCGGAACGCGGTAATTATCGCGAGGAAGCCGATCGAAATTCCTTCGTCCCGTCGCAGATGTACAATCGCGCACGTCGTAATTTGCGTCTAATTTAACATGAAACGGCATTGCCCGAGGCGATGCGATCGCATCTTAACGAGCCTCTCCCACGCGCGTCGTTTCTGCTCTTTTCAAACATATTGTCTCGATTTCGCGGAGAATATCGTCGATTTTCTTCTCGTGTGCGTACGAGCGAATTACGATTTAACCGGGATTTCACCTTGTAACGATCGCGTTTGATAGAGTTCGATATTCTTCGCCGGTAATAACCGACACGACGGCAGGATCAGTAAACCGAAGCCGGTAACATTCGAATCGAGTCGAGAGGCGCGTACTACAATCGCATCACGTACTAATCGCATTGTCGAGATGATCGCGACGCACAAAAACAGAGAGAACGGCCGTTACCGTTGCCGAGAGAACGGCTTTCCGCTTCATCTGTCACGGTTGAGAGCCACGATGAACCGTCGACCTCTGGTGTAAACTGAGAAAGTCCGCGGACAGCGGCAACCGACCTGGCAACGAGATCAAACCGAGAGCGGACGGGAAGCTAAAGACGTTAAAGGTCGTTGCCTTTAATCCTTTCGACCAATTACGTCATTTTCCCTACGCAGCGTGGAAATTGGCGCAATTCGACCTACCGAAGGGATATTGTATTAAAAGGAAGATTCGTCATGCGAGAGATAAACAAGGGCCGGTTTCAGGATTGTTGCATCGATCGCGTTCGATTCGCTTCGCAAGTGTGGGAATTTTTGCATGCGGATTCCCGCACTGCGACGTGGATGTTTTTTGTCGAAGGGGAGGATCACACGGGAAGGAAACAGGAAGGAAGGTATCGCCGCTGATCGAGGGGGGAAGGGGGGAAGGGGAAGAAGCCGACAACGGTGCAACCGGTGGCTTCCCTTCAGGATATTACGGACAGATGGACCGTGAAACTTATCGTCCCGTAAGAGCGTTACACGATTTTAAAAGGGGCCTTGATTTCCGTCGGGAACCTATTTTCGCGAAAGCGCAACGCGCGCTCTCTCTCTCTCTCCCTTCTCCCAACGCACACCTTTTTAATTAATTGATTTTATCGACAAGACAGCGTTTCGAATCGATTCCCACCAGTCGTGTATTCGATGGATAAATCGAGCGCGGACGCGGTACTACAAACGATCGAGGAAAATCCCGCTGTTTTCGAGCCGGTGAGCTCGAAACTCGCTCCGGAGCTTTTAGCGGAGCCGCGTACCTATATAGTGCGTGGCTTGCATATCGCTATCAACCCCCCTGACAACAGCCAGTCCGGCTGTGTCGGGGACACGGGATCGATAGAGCTTCTATTGCGATATCAACGCGCAAACCCCATGAGCGAGTATGGTGGCGACAGCAGAACCGCGGGAACGGCGGGAGGCACGACGGGGAAGGGAGCGCGATGCGTCGCTCGTCCACCCCTTTCGCTCCTATGGAAATGTTATATATAAAAAAAAAAAAAAGACACGCGCGCGACCGTAGCAACCGTTTAATCTCTCTGACTCCCGCGCCAGACGGGCGATATAGCAACTCCGGCTCGGCGACTTTTCCTCTATCGTTGAAGTATTTTATTCCCGTATTTTATTTTTCATTACTTCGAAGTTTCTCTTAAGAAATTTATTTAAAAAAAGAAACACTGTCCACTCGCGTGATAAATCGCGAACGCGAGTCCACGAGCGGTGATTAATGTTGCGTGCGCGCAAGTTCCCGTAATATCTGACACGTTGTTGTTCGAGTTCACCCCTAATCGAGCAACAACTCGCCGACGCGCGCGCGCGGATCAGTAGTATGCTAATGTTCCGTGAAAATCACCGAACCGTAAAGCCTCGTCCGGGGGATGTGTATATATATATATATTGCATAAATCTCTCTCTCATCCATCTTTTCCCACATCGAACTCGCCCGACGAGTCTTCTTTTCCGCAAGAATGTAGGTCGGTTATATAGTTTCCTTCCTGCGCTGGTAACGAACATATATATATATGTGTGTGTACATATACAT
>QVOA01008649.1:0-21021 GCA_014825685.1 Pseudomyrmex cubaensis | reverse complement strand
TGTACTTAAAGAACTTTAATACACACATTTAATTCAACAACTAAATTTTTTGCTCGATATTGACCTTTTCTGTACCTTATTTTGTACTTTTTTTTATTTAAAAATGGATCAAAATATTGTAAACTTTATTATACATGTAAGTAATTTTCGGGTCACTCGATGAGATGTTTCATGTTGACTGTGATCCGTCCACAGAGCAATCCACTTGAAATGAAAGATGAAACGGATGCTCCGCGTCTTTGTCCGAATAAAAAGAGATGGCCTTGAGCCGATAGACAAACAAAAAAAAGGAAGCAGAAACAACACACATCTAAAAAACACAATAACGCACAAGAGAAATTAAAAATAAGAAAAATTAAACCCGCAATCTCTGCGCTAAATCCACTACTAACCAAAATTTTATTTTACAAAAAGCAATATATTAATGTTTGCTTTTTAGTTTTTATACCCACAATAAATAGTTATTACGTTTGAATATACTTACATACATCTTTGGGATAAATTTAGAAAATTTCACTTAAGAGAAAGAGAGATCTCTGAGTGAAAAGATCTCTTTTTAGATCGAAATTAAAATTCTTTGACGTGTAATAGTAGTGACGTGATTGAAAACTATTGTAAATTGCGGAACAAAAGAACGTTTAATAATTCAATTACAACAAAATTAAATTTTGAGATATGCATCTTTGCGGATTTCAGTTTTCACAAGTCAAATCTGTATTCGAAAACACGGATATTCCGCGCGCGCGTGTTTTTTTTTTTATATTCAATTCATTTCCGCTAAACGTATAAATCGGCGGGGCAACGGAAGCGAGAAACGAGAGAGAAGCACAGGGGATCAAGCCGGCAATCGCCTTGCTAGCCTGGAAATCCAGTTACTCTATCCGGCAGCAGCAGGGACCCCGAGACAATGCGCGGAGTGTAACCCGTGCAATGCCGCCTCGGGAGAGCTGGTTGGGTGAGCGCGACGAAAATAACTCCGGCAGGAGAATATTACGGCACTTTGCAATGAGAAGAGACCGATGGAAAGGAGCGAAAGAAAAAGAGAGAGAGAAAAAGAGAGAAAGAGAGAGAAAGGGCACAAGTAGAAGGGAATACGCGTGAAGAGACTCACCAAGAGGACGACGCGGAGATTTCGCATGCATCGGCACGCCGAGATGCACATCACATGTACCTCATGTACATGTGCGCGTATATATATATATACTATATATATGCCGGAATTTTTACCGCAAGACAGTATTTTGTGAGAATTATATTTTAATGTACATCATTTATATATCATTTTATAATTATTTATTTTAATTATTTAAACTTCTTCTCTCATCATGAGAATCTTTAGAACTCTCGAAGAGTTCTACAGATCTTGATAGATTTTATCAATAGATTGTTGGCTTTTTCTTTAACTTTTGACATTTTTATCCGACCACTGAGAGATGCGGCACCTACAAAAGTGTGCTGTTTTTATTTATTTCTACTGATTTTTGTTTTTTTTTTTTTTTGTTTGACGATTTTCAACGGTTCTTCAAAACTTCGAACGGATGTTAGAACGCTTTGGTTGGATAGAACCAGATTTTTGCTTGAAAAACGCGCGCAAGTTCGAATCTGTGTAAAATGAGATTAAATTACTTTAACGCTCATATTGCGTAAGATCGGGATTTTCTCAGGACAATGACGTTAGATCAGACACGTTGGAAACATCTGGAAAACTCTTTATTCGACGTATATATTTCCGAACGCGAACTTTTATGTAAAGATCGAGATACACGCGCGGGGGGTTGGGAAATTACGAAATCACGGGGGAGGGGGGGAGTGATGCGGCGGGAATTTCGGCGCTCAACCTCGGTATCACCGACATCTGGCTGACGATTGCCCGCGCTGTCGGGAACGCGCACACATACGTTCCGCCGTTCACGTACGAGAGATCGATTCCGCACCACCACCACCACGACAAACTGTTTGCTGCCAGCATGTCTGCCAGCGCAACCAGCGGAATCCGAGCACTTGCGAAATCGGCCGAGCCGAGAGAGAGAGAGAGAGACTCGGCCGGCTTCTCGCGCCGGAACGACGTAAACTCGCATAATTCGCGCGTACGTACAAGGCGAGCCCCATAAAAAAGCGTAAACGCCGATTACGCAGTGACGTAATATAATAATGGATACTGTCCCTGATATATGATAAAGATTCCGACAAATACAGAGTTTCTTATTGCTTGAGCAAGAGACCGTCTGAGAACGTAATTGACGGCGATTATTTGCGGTTTCCAGTGTGTGACGATTATAAGCAAGCTTTAGAAAAAAAAAAACTGTTTACATGTCCATTAAAGTTTAATTAACGTTATGGAGAGATTGTTATTCTCTTAATTGCGTGTTAGCTTTTCCGAACCGATACCAAAATTGATAGAGTATAACCAAATTTATATCCAGCACCTAACTTGTATCTAGCACTCCTCCACTAATTAGCACTTAATTGATTTTTTCTAGTTGTTAACATTTTTGTCTTTGGTTACTTGACATCATAATAGGATTAATTTGAATTTTTTTATTAATTTTTCATGAATTTTATAGCAACATTATTTATTGGAGATTTTTAGATAATATTTTTGAACAAAATTAACAGATTTTTGAAATCATTGGTTGTGTGTTTCATTATTCCTTCTATTCTCATTTCAAAACCGCGTCTCCGGAAACGTTCCAGTCGACTTTATTATTACGTGTCTCAGAGTACAAAGTGTCTGCGTTCGATATTCATAAAATTGATGCGGCGAATCGCTTAACATAAATATCTTTCGGAGCGCGTCGCTTTATGCGATATGCAAGAGAGTGAATTATTTTCTTGGTTTCTTTTAATTAAATTTTTTTTCATACTGGGCGGCGAAGCGTGCGAGCGAGCGACGACGCGTGCGTATTATTACACGGCCGTGTGTCATTCCACCAGTCTTTTAGTTTGACATGTGTCTCTGCGTCATTGAGCGATGACAGACATCACGAATAATGCGGTAGCGCTTTTGTTTTCTCCTCTGCGAGCAATTGATCATTCCTGGAAATGAAGAGCTACTACAAGGTTTCAGACAGGCCAGACTCGTGAACAATCCGTTAATAATACCGTGTTAATTAATTGCAGTTGTATATAAAACACAGACGGTATTAATAAGAATGTGTAAAATAACCGGATATTTATATCTTGAGATAAAAAAACTTACCGGAGAACTCGCGCGACGAACGATTCGCGCACATGAATCGCGAACAAACGTTGAATTTAATATCTACTCCAGACAAGAGAGAAATTCGTTGCCGCATAGGTACATTAAAAATGTCTACTCGATCCGGGAATTACTTTGCATTTACGGTTGCATAAAGATATACTTACTCGTTCTAATGACAGCCTGTCGACATAGTCACGCCTCCGTTAAAAGTTGCCGGTATAACAACAATGACATTTTCTCTCGCTCTTATAATTCCCGTTTCGTTCATCGGAGATAACGATTCGCGAGCACGAAATCGGTCGATAATTGCGAGAAAATCGACAAAAATTCTATTCGCCTGTCGAGAACACATTGTGTTACTTATCGTAACAAGGAAAGTGGCGTTTTGCGACAGTTCGACATTAATACCTCGACCGCGCCGACGAGTGAATTAATCGTCGAATGTAATCTTCTCCTCGATGCACCTTTGTCATATCTTTTTTTTTTTTTCCTAAAAGAAGCATGGATATAAAAAAACGTCGCGATAAAAGAAAAAAGAAACGACGAAGAGAGAAGATTACATGAACGAGAGAGGAGGGCGATAGCGAGACGGTAGAGGGAAAAGAAGATGAGGAAGAATGTGGAAAAGAGAAGAAGAAGAAGAAGAGTTCTAACCGGCTGGTCGCAACAAACCTGAAGTAAACCAAACTTACCGGTCCTACCGCTCGCGATGCCGCACCATCTACCGAACTATTAGCCGTAACCCTCAGTCTATATCTGGATTCGTTTCGTCTTTTTCCTTCTCTCTCTTTTTTTTATCTCGCAATACGTGCGCTAGACTAATGGAATCTCCTTCTTCTCATTCTCCCGTATCTTCGATAGACGCGGTGAGGCTCCCACGCTATCAAGACAAACGTTTTCCCGTGAATTTCTGAGAAAAATCCCTAAGAAAGATTGATTCTTTTTGATTAAAATTAATTCCGATGAATTTGATTAACGTTAAATCTTGTCGTCTAATTCCAAAATGGTAGTACCGCTATCACACGTGTGTGTGCGAGTTGAACGGAACGTTGCATCGGGTTACAGGATCGCTTTTTACTTTTAAATTCTTACGCTTATAGTCACATGAAGCAGGAGTTATTGTCTTATACAATCTCCAATCGACTACTACGAACTACTTATTATAAAATAAATCTACACATATTATTCTTGTTGTTGAACAAGCACTGTCGCGTTAAGTGGTTTTTAAAAACCACTAAAAATAAAACGCCGCAACGATAACAGCTCATGTGACACTGTATACGATAAAGCGAGTTGCAATCATTTAAATTACGCGTTATGCGTAGTGCACGACAAACGCGTTTGATTATATTTCTTATTGAAAGTTTGTTAAATATATATATATATTTTTTTTCTTCTATATTATAAAATTTATAGATGTTTAATTTCCAGATATAAAATTTAAGATGTAAAAATAGATATTTTTTTTTATTTTAATATTTTATATAATGCAAAACTTTTGGATGAAAAAAATCTAGGTTTTATTATGCATACGATGCGACTACTGAACTATGTCTATTTATTTTCGAATGATATGTAACTTTATTATTTCTTTTAAATTTATGTGAGACAAGTTTTTTCTCTATAAATCTACATACTACGTTGCCACGTGTGTTGTGGCCCGTTTTCGCGCGTGCTCGGCTGAATATTTTTTAATACTCGACTCACGTGTAACGTAAATCGATCTCAAAACTCATTGGCGCACCGACTTATTCCGGTTCGTATGGCCCGCGCGATTAGGAATCCGTGAGTGTCACCTCAATTACGCGCGCACGCGTATACATATATAATATATATGTTTAACAACCGCCCGTCGGACGCACGGTGAGCGGGCACATAGCCCGTGTCGTTGACAGACGTAACACGCGCCAAACAGGTGTGTTTAATCCGGCCATTTAAATCAGGACCCGCGAGATTACGCATCCGTTATTTCCGCGACGCTGTCTCGACCGGGTGTGATCGAGTGAAACCGCAAAATCCCCTTTCGTTTGTCGATTATCGATCATAACGGAACGCGATGATGTAATTGTCGCGCCGTAATCGATAGACGTAACGATCTTGCGGCCTCGGTCGACGCGAAGAGAAGCTTTTTTCTTTTCGCATCGATTGGCTCTTCCGAGAATTCAATTCAGGCTTTTACACTTGACACTTCTATCTTTTTAAATTTCCGTTTTACGATAAATCGTTCGAGTCACCTCGAATATGCTCGTCGTTTGTTATATTGTCGTTCGTTGTTATTGTCAACGATGTTCCGAAAGGCAAAATATTATCTCTTTTATTCCAATCTATATTGGCGAACTGTTTATCTGCATGTTTATGAATTATTTATATATGAACTTCTTGCATACTTATGAACTGTGAACCACACTTTCAGGTGGCTGTTAGACGTCCAGGCTGAGACTGTGAAGAGCGTGGATTGGCAGCAGCATGTTTGCAACGTAGCGCCGAAACTTCGTTCATCTTCTTCTTCTTGAGGCATTCTGCGATGTTGTTTAGGCAAGTTTTTTTTTTACGATTATTTTATTAATAATTTTCTCGGAATTGAAAACCAAAGTGACTTCTCTGCGTGACTAATCGCAAAATAGTTTTTTTTTAATGTTTGCCAATTAACACTAATTAATTTCGAGCCTTTTTGGTTTTATTATCGACGTTTTTGCCGGCTTTAAACGAAAAGAACTTGCCGCGATGCACGCGTGAACTTTGATACAAAATTTACAAATCATGCATGACTGTTGGAAAAGAACTACGACTGCGACAATTATGCATACAATTATGTATATACACGTGGCAGCGTGAAGGCAAAGATGAAATATAGCATGAGATGTTTGAATCACGTTTCGATCACTGCGCATTTTTTAATCGGCGGAAACTATTTTTAGATAACTGCGAACAATAACTAAATATTTTACAAGTTGCAGAAAGCTTACCGATGCGAGTTTCGCTGTTAGAAAAAAAAAATCAGATAATTTCGGATAAATTGGGAAAGAGAGATTTTGTGTATTCTTCATTTTTCGAAATATTATTACTCGAAATAATATTCTTATAATATTATCGAAATAATATACTTCGAAATAATATTACTATTTGATATTACATACGAAATATTGTCCGGTTTTTTATGTAAAATTCGATGTGCCAAGTTCACGTGTGTGTGTTTCAACAAAGGGTGTCATCACTCGCGGCGTTGCATTTAATAACACACCCGTGATTTAATATCGCCGCGAGAAACGCGACGACGCGCAAGGAACGACGCCTCTCACAGTAGATGTTATAAATAAGTGTTATCACGTACGCCGGCGTACTATTTTAAATGCGTTATCTCCGTCCACGTCCGCCACGGAACCACAAACACGCTCGTTCGCTCGGCTCCTGTGCTCGATTTCTGTGCGTCTGTTTCTCTGAACTGCGGTTGCCATCTTCTCTCTCTACTACGCAATAACTGTATGCGCTCGGACGCCGAACAATAAGCCGAGTGTAAAGAGCGAACAAAACGGATAAAAAAACTATATTTTGTAAAAAACCTGCATAAATATTTTAGAAAATAAAAAATTTACATACGACGACATAAATTTGAACGTGACGAGGAAAATTTATGTAAATGTAATTACATTATTAGATACAGTTAGGACACCCTCTAACACGCGATAATATTGTCAACACGTCTGTCTAAAATTCTCAAAGAATTTTATCTTAAAAAGTCAGGGAGTTTCTATCATCTAAAACCAGGTTTTAAATCAATTAGATTTCTCAGAACAACTTATATCTATTTGAAAAAAATCAGGGAGTTTCTTTTATCTAAAACCATTGTTTTCTGAAAACAATTAGATTTCTCAGAACAACTTATTTATCTGAAAAAGTAAAGATTTTTTCTGAGATTTTTCCTTTGGAAATACCAAAAAACATTTCGGCAGACATACCGGGAAATGTTTTCCACGCACAAGAGAGGATATCGTAAGCCCGTGTAATAAATACCGTGTGTTATATTTCTTTAGATACATCAGATATTTAAGTAGTTTGCAACCGCATTCACTTGCATTGTCATGCGCGGTTACATGATAATTGACGCACGCCGCGAAGGGCTTCGGGAGTGATAAGACGAATTACGGCGATTGTACGTAACAAAAAAAACATGTGCGATATCTATTCGCACGTGTATCCTGTTTTGCATATTTAAGGTTAAAACTTCTTCTTGAAATAACAAAAAAAAAGAGAATTTTTTTAAATGTACAGTTTGCAAACACCTTTGCACGGACACGGACAAAACGTATATCGAGCATTTTATTTTTAAATTAAAACAATTTTTATCGCATATGTATCGTGAATATTGCAACGACAGTTGGGAAAAAATGTGATTAAGTAAATAAAATTAAATTCGTTATCACGTGTAGTTCACACACACGCACAATAATAATGCACGGAGCAGAACAGATATATCATAGTACATCTATAGTTGTTATACTATAATCACTCAGTAAACGCTTTTCTTAATTGTCGCGAACCAACACATACGAGCGCGTAGAATTTTAAATTTTGTTGGGAGAAGTATATCGGGCTATAACGACTGTTAATATTACCCGAAGCTTTATTTTACCTCGTTTATTGCTATTTATGCGAATAACGAATAACGAATTGCCAGAACGGCAAACATCTTTATTGCGCAGCGTGTAATTCTTGGTTGTTGGATCTGTGTTAGAAGAGTTATGGCATAGAACATACACACACATACGTATACACATATAATATACGTACGCGTACTTGGAATTCCGCCAGATCCTCAGAAGAAAATCAGACATTCAGATGTGTGTTTGTGCGAATATTCCGAAACTCGGCGCAAGTGGATGATATGTGCGCGCAAGTACATTATACAATAAACAAGATTAAGAAAACACAGCCACGCGAGATTGTAGTTGTTACCTCTGGCGAGTCGCCAGTTATCTCTCTCCTCGAGGAACATAAATTCTCGAGTCGAATTCGATTTGCCCAAACGCGTCGATAATTTTATCGACGCGTGTTTGACACAAAAAAACATTCGGAGAATTTCTGAATTTATTGTGCGCGCCCGATTAATCATTGAAATATTATACGAATCTTCTTCCATTTTTTTTGTTTGATGAAAAATTTCTCAATAAAGGCAAACTTTACATCGCGTTACAACTTAATGCGTTCAGAAACGAACGGAGTGAAGTTATTAACACCTGGATTAAGACGTAGCGGAGAAATTGACTTGAGAGAAGTAAAGCAAGCGTGAAACGAGTATTATTAAGCGGCATAGAAAATTAATGCGAAACTTCGGAGTTGTTAATTGGGGCGGTAGGCGCGCGCACGCCGACATATTAATATTAATATTGCTCCGAAGCTCTAATTGAACCGATCTGTACGTATATAAACGTATCCACCGAAGCGAAGTTTAACCTCGCGCAATTTGCATATACGCGCAATTTTATCGGCTTTTACTGGAAATGCGCACGCCTTTAGGTTAAATAAACGTTAATTTTCATCGCGCACGCCACTAATAATAATACGTGCAAAACACACACAGTGTAATTTAACGATCATTGAGTTCCAACTTGGAATGTGCTGAAAATTAAGTTCAAGATAATTTGCCTTGCGGCGATGAAAATATTATCATCGGCCTGTGAGTGAAAAGGGAAGCAAAAGACCGCGTCTTGCGATGACTGTGCAATGTACGTGCTATGCGTGTAGCTACGCATTAGATACGCATTTTATTGATATGTAAAAGAAGGAAGAAGAAAAGCGAGGATCGCGTGGATCTGTAGGAGATAACGGAAGAAAATAGATCTATTCATATACCGTGCGCAAGTGAGCAAAGTCACATTGCAAGCTAAACCACAGATTTCAATCGGCGTTCTGAAGAACGTAGAAGCTTCTTTTTTTTTTTTTTTTGTGTAGAATTTTTTTTTCCCGTTTACATAAATTAAATTTAACAAACGAAATTTACCGCACAAAAGACGTGTAGAGATAGGTACTTGAAGAGAGCTGCGAGCTTCGTGACTTCGTACTTATATCGTTTCAAGTAGTATTCCTTTGGCTTCACAATAAATAAATATAGAAGTGATAAATATTTATAAATAAATACAATAAAGGTCAATTGCGAGCATGAGTAATGAGATGTTAAATATGTTTACACATAAAAAACAATTGAGAGATCTTATATATTAATTAACGCGAAACGAGCTGTTGGAGTCTTCGCAAAATAATGCCAATAAGAAAGTTAAATAAATATTTATAATTATATATAGAAAAGATGTAAATATGTGTGTGTGTGTGTGTATATATGCAATACAAAAGAGAAACTTTATAAACGCGTTGCGTATCGGTTGCACGCGAAAAATAATATGAACTATAGGAGTAAAGAAACTCGAAAGTTATCAGAAAATTAGATCGACCGTATCTGCCATCAGAAAATTAGATCGCAGGATCTTGCACGCAAAATTTGACATTTACGGCTATTAACTCAAGACAGACTCTGTGGAAGTACCAATTGACGGGATTTTTCGGACAGTTTAAATAGCGAAACGAAGCTAATATAATTTCGAAAACCGATCTCGAACGCGTTCTGTATACTTACTTTGAGATCACACCGTCACAAGTGGTGTGCGCGCGCGTCGTTGTAACCGGCGTGGCAAATGCAAGTAAAATAAATAGCGTACGCCCAGGTGTCGCGCGGTGGTGACCAATTGTGGCCAAACCCGTATACGTTTACGGTAGTAACGTGAGAGAGATTATATATATATATATATATATCGGGGCACGGAACACACATGCAAAAAGCAGTCGCGATAATAATAACAAAGCTCACACGCGCGCATCTTAGGGTTACTACTACAGATCCGCGTATCGTTCTACAATTACTTCCTTGTAACGTAATCCATACCTCGCGCGCGGGTCACTTCAGCATGTATGTTTGTGCATACATATCGCGTGTACAAAACACACCGTTAGAAACCCGAATATATTCCGAGGCCGCGTACATTGTTTGATTCGCGGATCCGGAACTTGTGCGAACTTGGCACCTAAACTGAATTAAACTTTCATTTCGGCAAATGTGTGTCGCGCGTCAATATCACAGTCAGTAGTTTGATAGAAAAATGTGATTCGACTTTGAGAAAGAAAGAGAAAAGTTGTTTTTTTAATTTTTTTTTTTTTTTTTTATTTTGTTTGGAATTGTTTGCAGTACCCTTTCGCGGTGAAAATCATGTCGTTTATATTCTTGCGAGATACAGTAATTTACGATCATCATCGCGATCCGATGATTTGCATATATAAGCGCGCTTAAATAGACCCTTGTGTGACAAATCGCCGGTAAACTGCGACAAATAAATGTTATTGTGCGTGTTCTAGCAACTTTATAACTCGTCTAACTTACCACACAATAGATACCTTACCTCAGCGGTCGGAAATAATTCCAACTGGCGCGAAGATAACGGACACATTGTCGGCAAATAATGAGCCGCGTATAAATATTGACGAACAATGATATTCGTAGTATTTTTTAAATTTGTTGTTGTTGCCTATATCCGTCTCACGAGGAGACGGTTTAACTGACAATTAGTAAAAAAAATCTGGTGGCAAAAAAACATTCGCGCACGCGTGTGACTCGCGTGTTTCCCGGTGATTAAAACATTATGTTGTTTAGAAAAGTTCTAAAAAAAAAAAACGTTGCAAAAAAGTTTTACACCGTATTGTACAGACACGTATTTTGTACTTTGAGTCGGTTTGAAGAATGCTTGTGTTTCTTTTTACAAGACCATTACGAGTAATTACAGCAGAAATATTGTAGTTAGTGTGTACGTGTGTGTGTGTGTGTGTGTTACATTACAGTCTATTTTTGTCACGGTTAACTCTTTTAATAATAGACGACAATATGCTATCAAAAGAATTTTTAGAAACTAATTTAAAAAAACTTTCTCTTATTTTGTTCTCTCTCTCTCTCTCTCTCTTTCTATTCTTGATTATAAATCTTACAAATTAAAAGTGACAAGCGGAAGCATGAACGAGCGCGCGGCCTTCGCCAAACACGTTCGTTTTACATCTTGTGAATACCATATGATATGCCGCGGTTATTTCTGGCTCGTAGTAGTGCCACGAATGCCTCGTATTAGTTGTCGGTATTATCGTGTTAAAACGAATATATATGGGTCCGCCTACGTAGGTTTTTGATGCGATCGTTTCAAGATATACGATCTCCCCATTCGCAAACATAGGCGTGACACCGTTTACACGCCGTGCTCTCTCGATTACGAACGTTAATCACGTCGCGCTTGAGAATGTTCTTTTTTTTTTGTTGATCTTTGCGTCGCAAAATTACATTTCTTTCTCTGTTCGCAAACTCCAGAATTACATGAGAGAGAAGAAAGTGTAAAGTTCGTTATAGCTTCGTGTTAACTCAAATATCCTGATGTTTGTCTAGTAAGATATAAACAATACAAAATAAAATTACACACAAAATTGAATTTATAATTGAATTCAAATTGATTTTCAAATACATCAGACTGTTTTTTCTTAGGAAGATAATTTTTTGTAAAATGGTTTTGTTTGTGCAGAAAGTGTTGCAAATAAATGATTGAGAAATCTGTAAGAAAAGATGCTTTTGTAACGGAAAGAGTGCACGCGCATGACATCTTTTACACTAAGTAAATTAGACACTAAGCATCTTGACTACATATTAACCAACAATATATTGAAAAAAAAAAATCAGGTGGGACTTCGGGGCTTGATTTTCATTAGTCGTACTTTTCGTGCGAAAACATCGCTTTCCCCCCGATAGACAACAAGAAAGGATGCGCGCGCTATTGAAAGATGCAAAGTGCATTCGCGTTGTGCGAAAGGACGACGTACGCGCGCCCACTCGTACGTCATCCGGACGACGTGCACTCGCGACGTGTATACATACGCCGGCCCACCGTACGCAGGTATGATGAACGAGCGGTGATGTAACGACGGGTCACGTCGAGGGGTTAAGTACGAGTGGAGTGGCGTGACGCCGACGGGACCCCGTCCCTTTTAACGTGCCTTTTGTCAACTCACGACGGGCGTGAAATAAAAAATCGAAGTTACAGATGTATAAATCACTTTTTTTCTCGTGGGGCACAGAATTCGGCTTGTTCGTTCTGATACTTGTATCAATTTTGATTTCGTAATGAGCACTTACTTAAATATCTTCTTTTTTTTTTTTTTAATATATTTGCGCGCACATCGCGTGTGCTGATAAATCGTGTAAATTATTTTCCTTCTGCGCACGAATAAACGCTAATCAAAGATTGACATTTTTCAAAATATATCTTGCAAAGTACGATGATATTTTAATGTGTGTAAAATAATATAATTTAATAATATAATTTAATTCATTCAATAGTTTTAATATAAATATGTAAAATAAATAATAATATATGTAATATGTGTAAAATTTCGGTTTTACTGAAGGAAAAATATTTTTCGCATTTTTGTTTCGGCATATCATGTGGAAATCCGGATTGCGTGATTCTCTTGACAATTAGTCGTAATAATAATTAAAGCGACGCAGAAGTCGAAAGGCGCGCTTCCTCCCTTGGTGAATAACACCATGCGTCATGACAGCCGGATGTCTTTATTGTTGTTGAAGTCGTTGCAGGCTAGTCCAGCTCGCATGAAAGTTGCATAATCGCATCGGGTTTCTCTCTCTCTTTCTCTTTTTATCTCGCAACTACATACATATATATATATATATATATATATATGGTTTCGTGTCAATGTACGTTTTGCAGTGATTCAAGACTGTATTAATGTAATAACAATGACAAGAAAAAAAGAAAAGAGAGAAAGCTGAAGTTTTATTAATTATTTCATAAAGTTTTTTTTTCAAAATATCCGAAATTTCGTTATTATTTTTGCGATACATTTTCGAAATTTTCTGACGATCTTGACTAACAACAAGCGTTGTTGCGAACTCCCGTTACGTATGTATCTATACGTACAGATGTTTTCTTATCGGTTACAGCAAATACTGAGATTATAGATAACTCTTCTCGTACTTTTCCTCTCACAAGTTTGTTTTTTTACTCGAATTCGGGTCACGTTGCGTGTGAATGAGTGTTGTGTGAAATACAACTTGTCTTCGTTAACAATAACGTCAAATTTCTTAATTGGAAAGAAAATATAAAGAACATTGAGATCTCAATAACGAGATAGAAATCGAAAAGAGTCAATTTGTGTAAGAAGTTTTTAGCATCGACAAGCGCGATTGTCGGCAGTTGACTTTTTGCGCTTCAGCGAATAAAGAAGATAAATTTCTTTGATTTATTACGTGAAACGGAAGCGAGAGAAAAGGTTGGGTGTTTCGCGCGTGATTACAACGTTTATTCTGAACATGTCGACGTCGTAAAATGTCTACCGCAATTGATGTATAGTTCCTTCGAGACTCGCGATATCCGCTTTAATGTATATGTTATGGTCAAAGCTCGAAGCAGGAGCGGTCCTAGGATTGACTGATCAATGCGCGAAACAACGGTCAAAGCTCGAATAAACATTTAAGACGTAAAAATATTTCTTTTGTATCACGTACTATCGTACACGTGTGGGCGGGGGAGAGACGGAGCACCTTCTCCCCGTGCAAAAACCTAACCCAATCTAATCTATAATATGTCACCGCGATAATACATTGAAAAGTATGCTAAAAACTCTATTTTGGGCTTTGACTATTGCTCCGCGCATTGATCGGTCAATTCTAGGATCGTGCTTCGAGCTTTGATCATGACATATACAATATTCTGTTGCACACGCGCTATGTGTGTTTTACACGCGTGTGTATTTCTCTTTGTGCGATTTCTCTGTGCGCAGGGTGTGGATATTTTTTAAATCTCTCTTTTCCGTAGATCAGAGTTTTTATAATTTTTGATGCGAGTCTCTCTGCGCGCGAACGTGTTTGTAATAAAGAACGGAAACACGACACGATTGAACATGGTGAAAATATACACTCCGTCGAAAATTGAAATCGGATTGCTATTTGAATGGTTTAATATTTATTTTCACGATTATATTAGCGAAACGCAGATGGTGCATACGAATGAATCACGTAAATAGTCATGGCCTCGCGTGATAAATGCACTCGAGTAGAAAGATACGTGTTATTGTCATAACTGTGATATACGAACTTCGCGATATTGTAGCCACGGAAATTTATAACGCTCATTAACGATACGACTACCGTTCGATACACAGTCGACATAAGACATTAGCACAATTAAAATATCGCGACTAGAACACAGCGCGTTTGTTACTTGAATTTAAAGCGATCTGGAAATTACTTCGGGGAACTTTGTATAACTTGATTATATTTATATTTTTTCAACTCTATTATATTTAAATTGTTTTTATTTTTCAGGTGAGCGGGAGGGAGGCGCTGCTGACCGGTGGCGGCGGCGGCCATGCGCCCCGGCCCGCCAGAACAGCCGAGCCGCCGCAGGCCTCCCCGTCGCCAGCATCCGCACCACCAGCAGCAGTTCCATCGGGAGTGCGACCGACAGCAGCAACAACAGAATCACCATCATTGTCATCATTGGCTGTCGCGACCGTGCGCAAACGACTCGCGCGTCCTCCTGGTCGCCCTGCTGCTACTGGCCAGCAGCTTCCTGGTCCAAATTCTAGCCGAGCCACCACGTTCAACGTCCCTGACGATCTCTCCAGTCCAAAGCCAGTTAACGCAATCCTCTCTAAGCAGTCACATCAGTAACAGTATGAGAAATAATGGCACAGCCGTTCAAAAGAAAGCGTCTTTAACCATCGGCTATCTGACAGCCATCAAGGGTGGCCTGAAGGACCGTCAAGGTCTTGCCATCTCCGGCGCCCTGTCTATGGCTCTCGATGAGGTGAGATATAAAATATATTGTTTTTTTTTTCTCTTGGAGTTTTAACTTATATTTTATTATGTAATTTTTAATTCACATTTGATCTTTCATTTCGATTTATATTTAAATTGATTTCTGAAGTTATTTAAATTGAAGTTATTTTCGTCACTAAGTTATTATTAATTATTTAAATTGAGTTACATACATATTTAATTAGAAGAGAGAGATGCGGATTTTGTTTTGTTTGCGAAGTAGCATAAATTAGGTTGTCCCGAAAATTTAGTATTACTTTCGCTTCGAATTCGCTTAATTAAAAATTAAATTATTAGATATAATATTTTGTGTGTGTGTGTGTGTGTGTGGAAAAGTAAATTTTTTTTTTATAAAATTCAATCCAATGATGATTTTTACAAATTATCTTTAATAATTTATTATTTAAAATAGATTTAAAAAATTAAGTAATTTTATCTCTCAATTATCTCGAAGTGCAACAAACGCTCATTGTTAATGTATTCGACATTGTTTTGCGTGCGATCAAAAGCGTTGCTCGAAATTTCGTCTCTCTCGAGCACAATTTCGATTCCGTAAGCTTGTTCCTTCTTTTTTTCTTCGACGTGTATCGCGCTTCCTGCTCACATTACACACGCTGCTGCGAAATTATAACGTACACGTCGGATGAAAACTACTTATCTCGTCGATGCGGAACGTAACTCTTTCCATTAAGCGCGCTCAAGGCGGATTACAACGTCATATGTCATGCGAATAGTAATAGCATCTCACGCTCTATCGCTCTATCTGTTATTACCCACCGACGCTTTAACTTGGGAAGGCCGCGCGCGCGCGCGCGCGCGGGAAACGCGATTGATGAAATACTAGAAAATTACAGTTTCCGACTCTTGAGGAAAATCACGATTCTGATGAGATCTCGTTATTTCAACAGAGAACGAAGCCGGGAGAAGGCGGGAGAAAATGAGAATCCCAGATCCGTCATTTTGCTTTGCCACCAGATGATCTACTATAGATGATCTAGAGTTACTCT
The DNA here is from genome assembly GCA_014825685.1 of Pseudomyrmex cubaensis. Taxonomy (NCBI): domain Eukaryota; kingdom Metazoa; phylum Arthropoda; class Insecta; order Hymenoptera; family Formicidae; genus Pseudomyrmex; species Pseudomyrmex cubaensis. The sequence continues at coordinate 4,898 of QVOA01008649.1, read as the reverse complement.
AGTTAAATCGTAGTACTTATATTGTTACTTTAATTAGTACAGTAAAAACACAACGCGCGCGCACAACGCATTGCGGTGAGAGGAGCTCCAATTTCCTCTTCTCTCGGTCTGATACATCGGTATTTTAAATTTCTCAACTTCCAATAACGTTCTCTGCTGTGTTGGCACTCGAACGAGAATTCTGCTCGAAAAAAACTCAGAGACTTCTCAAGGAAGGTATTTCTTCTTCAGATTAAGAGATTACACGATAATTTGTTGATCAGACGATAACGCGTTTCTCCGAGTTTTTTTCCCCGAGATCGAGTCATTGATCCCGCCTTAGATACCGGATTCTGTTCCGAAGCTCATTCGATTACTTAACACAACGCTAGAATATCTCGCCTTTCTTTTTCTCCTGCCGTGTCGCGCCCGTCGACCGCCCCGTTTCAGAAACTTCGATAATTCATTCGGCAGATTCCTCTCTACCCCTTTTGCGTTCATCCACCGTGATGGGAGATCGTGATGGGGGACCGTGAGACCGTTTTCGAGCGTGCTGCTGCTCGCCGGATAAATAAGATGTAAAAAAAAAAAAACAACGAGAAAGATACGCGGCTCCCGCTGCCGCCTGAAGTTTGCGGGGGCCAAAACTGACCCGGTGTGTTTCTCTCCGAAGTTCCACTCCGAATAAATGTCGGGTCGAGCCGGACTGGACCAGGTCAGAGGAGAGAGAGAGAGAGAAACGCCGATGAGCCTGCGAGAGTTTAAAAATACAAGACCGGCGTTATTCGCCGGTCCGCCCACGCGTGCCAGCGAAACGGCGCTCTCTCGCGAACCGTGAGAAGAATTCGCTCGCGGGTTCGGGAACCGTGTACGTACCCCACCTTCTCCTTCATCCCGTTCATATCCTCCCCCTCTCTTTCTCTCGCTTCTCAGTCTCTCGTCTCTGGTATCTTCCTTCCTTCTTGCCCCCCTATCGGTTTTTTCACCGCGTCCTTTTTTTTTTTTTATTTATTTTTTATTTTCTTTCGAAAGCCTGCCCGAGTACCGCTGCAACCTGTGACCACATGTGGGGAAGACGGGGCAAAAGGGAGAGAACATTGGCAGAACGAGAAAAGGAGTGAGCAAGTAAGGCGAAAGATGAGGGAGAGAATCGTCGAAATAAGTGTCGATTCTATCACGAAGCGCGATATCCGGGTGTACTTAAAGATAAAGCGGTATTTCGTCGGAGATTAATTGCCACGTCGATCGTAATAGAGGAGTATGTGTAAGAGATCGAAGGCGTGAGATCGGAACAACACGTTGATCGGAATTCTCGATCGATGTTGCTTCGAGCTGTTTTATTGTCGTTTTTTTTTTTTATAATTACTTTTTACATAATTTGAGAAGACAACGTTCCGTTTTTTAAGATGTATTTTTGTTTTTTAATTCGGTGTTTCTTAAGGAGGATAGTGAAAGAAACTCAATACGAGATTAAATTGAGTGCGCGATGTGGTCCTCTCTCGTGCGCTCTCCGTGCGACAGAAGATTTCTCTTTTTAAGCAGTTCGATGCACCGCGCGCGCAGTTGCAACGATAAACGCATAATGACTCTGTTCGGCGTGCCCGCGCATTCAGCAAATCGAAAGGTGCAGGAAACGAGCCGAGCTTTGCGGCTGTTTATTTATATCCTCCGATATGCTACGCAAGAGTAAGCATCGCGATCGCAATGTCGGCCTCTGTTCGCAGTTAGAATGAAGCTTGATTCACAAGCGTTTGCGATCACAGATTGTGCACGTGTATACGTGCGTGCGACATACCGTTCATCAGCAACCACATCGCTGATCCTTTGTGTCCGTTATAAGACTTCAGCGATTTTTTTTTTTTATTATTGCTTATCTCGACTCGTTACCGTTAATGTGTTGCGTAGTATTGATTATATTTAAAATCTCATTATTTTATTTCCAATTTTGGCAATTATGTTGCGTTGAAGCACGCTCGGTATTGCATGCGAGTGGATTATATAAATTAATCTTTAATTTATTAATCTTAATTTTGCAAATCTCTGAACTTGTAGTTGTCCAAGCACTTTTTGAAAATAAGATATTTTAAAAATTAGTTACTTTACTAAAAAAAAAAAAAAAAACGAAAAAAAGATCAAAACTAATGTTTCTTTCATTTAGAATGTTGAAGTAAAATCCCATGAAGTTTTACAGAATTTTCGCAGCGTTTTAACCAACACAAAATCGCGTCGGACGTAAATGTCGGGATTTACAGGATTAGTACCTAAAAAATTCTTTTATATTCGAGTTAATATTATTATACAATTAATATAATTATATAATATATAATTTAGAATATTTTTATTACATTACAGATGTAATAGGATTACTTTTACATTCTTCATGTTTTTTTTATATATATTGCATATTTTATTGCGCAGTTGTGAGTCGCGCTTAAACACTTGCTTGCTTGCCGCAATTGCGAACGCAGGTGCAGGTGCAGCAGCAGCACCAGTTTGCTTCGCCCGCGGGCAGATAAAAGAAAAAAAACCAAAACACAAAAAAAAAAAAATAATAAAATTTGCATACGCACTCCCACAACGTAAACTTCCACTTGAATCGATATATTTGTAAATAAAACCGGGCGTTAATTGGCAATTTCTCATAACACGCATTCGCGCACAATGGGCGCGCGGGCCCGTGCACTTGGCTGTTCAAGCGCGTGATCATTATATCGGGGAGAATTGTTAACACGCGTGTGAAATTGCACAACAGTTTCTCTATAATAAATGATAATGCCTCGCCAACTTCGCTACTGTTGACCCGGCTCTTGATAAAGGAAGTTTAATGAGCGGCGGATTAAGAGAGAGAGAAGGAACGCCGAACTTTCACTGCACAGCCGCGGAATACCGCGAATTTTTCGCCTGTCGCGCTCAACGCCGCTGGATCGAAATGCGAGATATCGCGATAAAATGGACTGAATTGATTGTCGATCGGCTGAATGGAATCCCGAAGCGATTTATAGATATGGGGAACAACGAGTTTCTTATTGTTTTTTTTTTCTCTCGAATGCCGCGCACGTTCACGTACACTTCACGCATATCTATTCGATGGCTCTGGATTATTTATTTTCATTACGTAAAGCATTTCATACAAACACACACAGAGGAAATACGCATATACTTGCACGCAATATAATATTATTAATCTTTTTGTAATTAACGATACAAAACTATTGTTAAAATCTTTAACGAAACAACACAATGTTTTAAGTTTGTGTATTTGTTTTTACCGTATTTAAGAGCGAAACTAATTTAATGCAACTGCGTGTGCGAAGAAAGGCATTCGATAAACAGATATTGCCCCCGTGAGTAAATCAAATACATTCTTTCAAGGAAAGCACAGCTCTTGCGCCGCGCTCCGCGAAGTTCCGTTAACATTAATCGCTAACTTTCATACGCCGTCATATGTATCGCGACCTGGGCTGTCCGCGTGCACACACGTGCGGGGCGCATACCTGAAATATATTTATTCCTGCGCTGACTGTGTGGGAATAGCTTGATACACAACCGGGTCTGGCCTCTAAATGCTGGTGCACAATGCAAAGCGAAACGGCGGCTGCGGGCCGCCCGCAAAAGGATTTATTGCACGTGCGAACTTTTCCAACAAGCACGCCGCTGACAGTTATAATTTCAGCTTCGCATAGCCAAGCATGTAAATTGGCGAAGTAAACTCCGCTCGGAAAAGTATTGTTTGCTGGAATTCAGATTTGCATAACGACCGAGCGAATAAATGCAAACGCGAGCCGGATATACCGGGTGAGTTGTGGAATGCTCATTAAGAAATAAAACGGGACACTAATACCGAGCAAATGCATCGAGAGTTAGCTGTTGCGACGAACACGTGTGCATCACGGATCATACTCTCGCGCATTTATTGTAGCGCGGACCGATAAACTTCGCCATAGAGAAGCGATAAACTTTAATCGATCGCCATGCTATCGCAAACAACAGGATTCTTATTATGCCGTAAAGAAAATGACTTTATTATAGACCGTAGAAGTAATGTGATTTTTGCAGGATATAATTTTGTGCAATGTGTGTGTGTGTCTCTTTTTCTGTACATGTGATGTTATAAACTTTATGAAAACATACTTTATAAATATTATACATGTAACGTACACATACACTTCTGCAATTGTATGTTACATAAAAATATATTATGCTAATTATTTAATTTAGTCGGAATTAAAATTAAATCGCAGACAATTAAAACAATTAACGTTACTTCCGTTGAACGTTAATAAAATACGTATAATGAATGAATAAATAATGAATAAATAAATAAATTAATTAATTAAGAATCTGTTTTTATCACGGAGAGAGCATCGTAATTCCGAAAAACATTCTCTCTCTCTCCGCGTTGTTTTAATCGCGCATTTTATTTTTGCAATGACAAACGATTGTGCGATGTTTATTTCAGATCAACAGCGATCCGACCATTCTGCCAAACGTAAAGCTGCTGATGCGATGGAGCGACACGAGGGGAGAGACTGTCGAAGCTACTAAAGCCATGATCGACATGATCTGCGACGGGGTTGTGGCCTTCTTCGGACCAGAAGGTTCCTGCTACGTCGAGGCTATAGTAGCTCAGTCCCGCAACATACCTATGATTAGTTATGTAAGTAAACAGCACTTTTTATCGAGTTTTTTCAAGTGTTTTTTTTTTTTACTTTTTGAGTGTTATTTCTCGCTATACGACTCTTTGCTAAAGTTTTAACAACAAAGAAGTTCTCGCGATTATTGAGGTATTTCCTTTACGCGGCGCCTATTAACGCATAATAATAGTTTTGAAATAATAAAAAAGTCACTCGTGAAATTGTCAAAAGGTGATTCAAAAGGCCAATACGAGTAGTAAATACCAGATGTACGTGTATGAAGAG